>ML375350.1:0-105974 GCA_005239525.1 Nicotiana knightiana | reverse complement strand
TGTGGGGGGGGGGGGGGTTAGTTCGTGCCTTTGTCTGTTTGCCTTGCTCCGCTCTGCACTAGAGTCCTGTTCGAGTCACCATGGGTAGCATTTGGCTAAGAAATAAAAATAAAGTTTTCAAAAATATGTATGCATAAATATTTGAAACATAGTAATATGTGATTTTTAAAAAATCGATCAGATGAAACAGTAAGTGTGACATTTTAAGAGACACTGTGACCTTCTTGACATAGAATTTTGAGGGCCCTCCTCAAAATTCTGCCCTAGTTATCTAGACAAACTTCTGGCTATTCCGCGTACGGTGCCGTTAGTTGAACTTGCTTCGGAATTTTGAGGGTCCTCCTCAAAATTCTACCCCAGTTTCTGATGATGAGAAAAATAAAATGTCATTGGATTGTGACTAAACCCATAGGGCTGCCTATGTATCCCCTCTTAAATGGGAATCAGGTCAAGCGTAGTTCAAATATATCATATGGAGAAATGCAAACATTTTACACATAGTATCTTTTGGCTGCATCTGAGTTGATGGGATTTGGCCAAATTTGTCCATCCATTTATGCAAGTATGAGTGCTCTTCCTATTAGTACCCTGTGAACCATATAAGGGCCTTGCCAGTTGGTGAGAATTTCCCTTTGACTTCATCCTGATGTAGAAAGATCCGTTTCAGCACCAGCTGACCCGATGTGAACTGTTTAGATTTGACTCTTTTGTTGAAAGCTCTAGACATTCTGTTTTGATAGAGTTGACCATGACATACCGCATTAATTCTTTTGTCATCTATGAGGGCTAATTTCTCATAGAGGCTTCTTATCCATTCTGCATCATTAAGTTTAGCTTCTTGGATGATTCTCAAAGATCTAATTTCTACCTCGGCGGGGATGACGACTTCGGTACCGTAGACCAATAGATAAGGAGTTTCATCGGTTGATGTGCGAACTATAGTACGGTATCCCAATAAGGAGAATGGTAACTTCTCATGCCATTTTTTGTGATTCTCTACCATCTTCCTTAGTATCTTCTTGATGTTCTTGTTGGTGACCTCCACGACTCCATTTATTTGAGGCTTTTACGCTATGTAATTCTTGTGCTTGATTTTGAAGGTTTCACAGATGGCTTTCATCAAATCACTGTTGAGATTGGCGGCATTGTCAGTGATGATGGATTATGGAACCCCGAATCAACAAACAATACGATCCCTGATGAAATCTGCGACGACTTTCTTAGTTACAACTTTGTAAGATGCAACTTCAACCCATTTGTTGAAACAGTCGATGGCCACTAGAATGAACCTGTGCCCGTTTGAAGCAGTGGGTTCGATTGGAACGATGACATCTATTCCCCAGGAAGCAAAAGGACAAGGTGCACTTGTTGTGTTGAGTTCATTAGGCAGTACCCGTATCATATTTGTGTGTATCTGCCACTTGACATTTCGGGACATACCAGATGCAGTCTGTTTCCATAGTCATCCAAAAGTATCCGGCTCTGAGTATCTTCTTGGCTAAGATGAAACCATTCATATGTGGGCCGCAGGTTCCAGCATGTACCTCTTCAAGCAATTCGAAGGCTTCTTTGGCGTCAACACATGGTAATATCCCTAGATCAGGAGTTCTTCTATATAGAATTCCTCCGATTTGGAAGAAATGATTGGACAACCTCTGAAATGTGCGTTTCTAAGTGTGGTTTGCATGTTCTGGATATTCTCCTTTTGACAAATATTCCCTGATATCATGGAACCATGGATTTCCATCCGTTTCTTCTTCATCATGAGCATAATAAGCCGACCGATTATGAATTCTCACCGGAATGGGGTCGATGAAATTCTTGTCCGGGTGTTGTATCATGGAGGACAAAGTGGCTAGTGCATCTGCAAATTCATTCTGGATTCTGGGGATATGTCGGAACTCTATCTTCGTGAACCTCTTCCTCATTTCTTGTACGTGATGCAGATATGGCAGTATTTTGGTGTTCTACGTAGCCCACTCCCCTTGTACCTGGTGGATCAGCAGGTCTGAGTCACCAATCACCATCAATTCCTTAATATTCATGTCGACAACCAAATTGAGCCCTAATATGCAAGCCTCATATTCTGCCATATTCTTGGTGCACGGAAACCTGAGTTTTGCAGACACCGGGTAGTGTTGACCGGTTTTTGACACCAAAACGGCTCAGATACCGACTCCTTTGAAATTTGTAGCTCCGTCAAAAAACATTCTCCAACCGTCGTATGCTTCAGCAATATCTTCTCCTACGAATGACACTTCTTCGTCAGGAAAATACGTTTTCAGTGGTTCGTATTCTCCTCCTACAGGATTTTCCACTAGATGATCTGCTAATGCTTGTCCTTTGACTGCCTTATGAGTTACATAGATGATATCAAACTCACTCAACAATATTTTCCATTTGGCCAGATTTCCTGTAGGCATAGGCTTCTGAAAGATGTACTTTAGAGGATCCATTCTCGATATGAGAAATGTGGTATAGGCACAAAAGTAGTGCCTTAATTTCTAGGCTATCCATGTCAGAGCACAACAAGTGTGTTCTAGTAGGGAGTACCGTGCTTCGTAAGGCGTGAACTTATTGCTCAGATAATATATGGCATGCTCTTTTCTCCCTGTCTCCTCATGTTTTCCCAAGACACAACCGAAAGCCCCATCTAATACGGAAAGGTAGAGTAGTAATGGTCTACCCGGTTCTGGCGGGACTAAGACTGGTGGCGTGGACATGTATTCCTTGATTTTGTCAAAAGCCTTCTGATAGTCTTCAGTCCAGCTGGTTGCGGCATCTTTCTTCAACATTTTGAAAATCGACTCACCTATAACTGTTGGTTGTGCTATGAAGCGGCTGATATAGTTGGGACGTCCCAAGAAACTCATCACGTCCTTCTTGTTCTTTGGTGGTGGTAAATCTTGGATAGCTTTGACCTTTGACAGGTCCAACTTAATTCCTCAGCGGCTGACAATAAATCCTAACAATTTTCCAGCAGGAAATCCAAAGGCACATTTTGTGGGGTTCAGCTTCAGATTTTACTTTCGCAACCAGTCAAAGAACTTTCTCAAGTCTGCTATGTGATCTGTGGCCTTCTTGGATTTGATGATGATGTCATGCACATATACTTCTATCTCCTTGTGTATCAATTCATGGAAAATGGTTGTCATGGCCCTCATGTAGGTGGCCCCAACATTCTTTAAACAAACGGCATCATTTTGTGGCGATATAATCCCCATGGTGTAATAAAGCCTGTCTTTTCTGGGTCCTCTTCGCCCATCCAAATCTGATGATAACTCGCGAAGAAATCGACAAAGGACTGGAGGTCATGCTTGGTGCAATTGTCAATCAGTATGTGTATATTTGGTAGTGGAAAATCGTCTTTGGGACTTACTTTGTTTAAATCCCGATAGTCAACACATACCCTGACGTTTCCATCTTCCTTCAGAACCAGCACAGTGTTGGCCAACCAAGTTGGATAACTACCCTGAGGACCATAGCTTTGATCTGCTTGGTGACTTCTTCCTTGATTTTCAGACTCATGTCTGGTTTTAACTTCCTGAGTTTCTGCTTTACTGGTAGACACATTGGATTGGTGGGTAACTTGTGAGCCAGTATGGATGTGCTCAACCCTGTCATATCATTATACGACCATGCGAAAATGTCCTCATACTCTTTTAGGAAACGAGTGTACTCTTCCTTCTCTAATGGTGACAAGTGAATACTTATGCGAGTTTCTTTAACGGTTTTAGAATCTCCCAAGTTGACCACCTCAGTATCGTCCAGGTTGGACTTAAGTTTGTTCTCAAAATTCTCAACTTCTCTGATGATTTCCTCAAGTATCACATCTTTTTATTCTATATCTTCCGAGTCACTATGCTTATGTTGCGTTGTCTCATTACATGTCACAATCGTTGGTTCATCAAGGTAAAAAATAGTAATGCTGTAGAGAGAAAGATATAAAATATAATAATAATAAAACATCAAACTGTTGATAAATGTTGAAACATTAAACAAAGCAATTTTTTAATGACTTCAAACAATGTTTTCCAAAGAAAAATACTGAAAGGGAAGAAAGATGTTTTTAAACAAAAATTCTCAAAAGAATTGTTTTCAGAATGAATGAGACTAGAAGCCATGCTACGTGTGGCGGTCCAGTTTCTGAGAACTGCTCCCTTCTCCACTGTCTGGATGATGAGGCCTTCTTCCTCATCCTCCTCAATTATCACACTGTAATCCATGTCTCCATCTTCCAAGAACAGGTTACTTAGACCAGCTAGAGCTTCATCTTCTTCAGATCCCCATATTATGTCATCCTGATGAAAAGATTGACTCAAATGCGGTACCGGCTGCTCAAGAGGGTAATAAGGGCCACGCCATGGCAACGACCAATCGTCATATTCCTGCCAGGTATACTAATATCCAAGCCCAAAGGTTGTTCCATGACGCATTGGCTGTATTGGTTTGGTAATGCCCTGGAGATTCTTTCCGAGCCTTTTACCGGGTTCCTACCCTGACCATGCTAGTATGCTTTCTATTTTGCTGCTCCACCACTTATCTTTCTCAATTGCGTTAAAGTGCTCGATGCGGTGATAAGTCTCCCTACCTAACTTCCTTATATTTTCCATGACCAGAACAATTTGGTCGATATAAACGGGATTAATCTCCATGAATGATTACTTCCTGATGATTCCATTCGAACTTTATAGCCTGGTGCAAAGTAGAAACCACGGCCCCGATGACATGTATCCAAGGTCTTCCCAACAACAGATTGTATGAGGCGAATATGTCTAGCACTTGAAATTCAACATCGAACTAGGTCAAACCCATCTACAAGCATAGATTGGTTTCCCTAATTATGGCCCTTTGAGACCCAATTATGGCTCGTATTTCATGCAAACCTTTACCTAACCTTTTTTAGAGTTGTCAGTGGACAGATATTGAGACTGGACCCTCTTCTATCAAAACCCTGGCAATGAATTTATCCTCGCATTGTGCCGTGATGTGAAGCGCCTTATTGTGGCTTAATCCTTCTGGTGGAAATTCGTCTTCATGAAAGGTGATCTTGTGGCTCTCTAGTACTTTCCCTACCATGTTAGCCATCTCCCCACTAGTGATATTGTTAGGCACATAAGCTTCATTCAATACCTTCATCAAGGCATTCCTATGTGCCTCGGCATTCTGCAACAATGATAGGATGGATATCTGAGCAGGAGTTTTGTTCAGATGGTCTACCACAGAATATTCCCTCGCTTGCATCTTTCTCTAAAGATAATCCGGGCCAGCTTCAATGATGGGTTGTTTGGCAACAACTTTTCTACTCATTCCTCCCAAATTCTCAGGTTATAAATTCTGCCAGTCCCGGTCATCCCTTGTACCGCACCATATTCTTCCATTTTTGCTTTTCCTTTCTGCCTGGCGTTTGCAACTTAGGCCCAGGGTACGTCATTGGACTTAAAAGTCGGTGTGGATGCTATCGTCACAGTGAAGGGTGTGGTTACTTTTACTTCAAACGTAGCAGGTGCAGCTGCATGTGTTGTTACTTTAATTTCGAACGGAGTTGATGCGGCTACCTCAACTTCGACTGGTGGCTGTATTTGTACCACAATAGGAGTAGAGTGACTACAGGTTTCTTAGGATCATCGCCTTCTCGAATAAGTCCAATTGACCCTTCCGGGTGCCATTCTCCATCAGTCTCTATCATGTTTACTCCTTCGCCCCTATGATCTGGGATAGGATTGTTGTGGACGTTAGGTGCGGCCTCCTTTTCTTGTATGACCTAGGTATCAATCAATGTATGGATTTTGTCTTTGAAAGTGCGACATTCATCGATGGTTTGACCTTTCATGCCGGAGTGGTAGGCACATGTTTTGTTTGGATTGAACAACTGAGAGGAGTTTTCCATGGCAACAGTGGGAATAGGGGTAACATATCCAGCAGCTTTCAGTCTTTCATATAATTGATCGATGGGTTCAGCAATAGGGGTGTATTGTTTAGGTGGCCTGCAATCAAAGTTTGGTCTGGGTTTCTGATAGTTTTGGCGGGCTGGGGTGAGTGATAATATGATGGCTGGGTGTTATAAGTATGGTAGGCAATGGCGTGTTGTAGATATCTGGGAGGTGAAGGTTGATATGTAGGTGGAGGTTCTTGGTACGTAAGAGGAGATTTTGGACCTTGGGCTACTATCGTGGCCCCTACTTCTTTTCTCTTTGATACGTCCTGTGACTATAATGCTTTGTTTGTAGCTTCCTCAAAATTAGTCACCATCACGCTCTTGATCCCTTCTTCAATCCTTTACCCTAGCTTGATGATGTCGAAGAATTTGTGATTCTCGATAACCATTAATCTTTCATAGTATTGTGGATCCTGGGCCCGGACGAAGAATTTGTTCATCTGCTCTTCTTCCAATCCCGACCTTACTTTTGCAGCTTCTGATCTCCACCGAGTAGCATACTCGCAGAAAGTCTCCGTTGGCTTCTTCTTGAGATTTTGTATGTAGAAGACATCTGGTGCATTCTCTGTATTAAACCTGAATCGATACATGAAATCTGATGCCATGCTTACCCAGCTAACCCACTTCTTGGGATTTTGACTAATGTACCAAGATAGGGCGTCTCCAGTGATACTTCTCATAAGCAGCTTTATGCGAATCCCCTCATATTTCCTAACTCCTACGAGCTTGTCACAGTATGTTCTTAGATGTACCTTTGGGTCACCTGTTCCATCAAACATCTCGAACTTAGGAGGTTCGTATCCCTCCGGCAGTTCTACATCTGGCTGAATACACAGATCTTCATAATTCAAACCTTCAATGCCTTTTCCTTCTTCGACACCCTGGACTCGGCTTGTGAGCTTCTTAAGTTCCTCTTCCATATTCTTGATTAGCAGGTCCTTCTCAGTGGATTCTGGTGTGTATAGGGTCTGTTGAGTGGGGTGAGGTAAGGTTTCTACGTATATGGGGTTGTTTTGATGGATACCGGGGGTTTGAGTGTAGTGGTGATCATTGGTTGAGTTATGTGGATCGGGAGTAGGTTGTGGGGTATTTTGGGGAGTCTGGTAGGTAGTAATTTGCGGATACTGAGTTGGAAGGTGTTGGTGTTGAGAAGGAGTTGGTACTGGTGAAGGGTTAGGATTTTGAGGAGGTGTGGCGTGTTGATAAGGCGCGGGAGGATTTTGTGGATGTTGGTTTGGTGTGTTTTGAGGAGGTACTGCGTTCTGGGTGTTTTGCTGGTTGATGTCCGGGACGTTTAAAGTGAGGGAAAGGTTTGCCAAGTTGCGGACCTACTCAAGCTCCCCTTGCAATTGTAGTATTTTCTGGTCTAGCCATAGAACCAAATCGTTCTGCGCTGGAGTACTCCGATTGTCTGAAGTTTCAACATTTTCCACATGCGCAACGTTATCTTTCCTGATACCACTCATGCCATCCATCTTAGCCTTTCCCTTGCTTTTCAGATCACTTGGAGGAGGAGGAGGTGGAGGATCTCTAGATCATGTATGATATGCTGATGATGCCAGTATGCACGGACCAACCTCATGGGATGAGATTAATCAATACAAAGAAAAAACAAAAAGGTAAACAAGTCAGTAGGGAATTTTGGAAAGGATATTTGCAGTGTTTAAACATGCATCATAAATTCGCGTCCTGATTTTGGGGACCTCATTGCACCTGAGGTAGGCCTAGAGACACGTAGATTTGGAGAAACTTAATGCCGATAATTGCCTCATTTCATTAATGTAATAAATAAGTCAATCCTCTAAAACGACAATAATAAAAAAGAGTTACTAGTGGCATTTGCCTTATTACAATCAATTTCTAAAATGTCTCTAGGAAAACAAGTAAACAATAATTCTAATCTACTTGGTCCAATCGATCAGATTCCCCAGGCCGTGCATGTCCAACAACAGATACACCCTTGCTAGGTGTCCTCCTTCATTTCCCTCTACATTCTGACAATCCACGATCTTTTCCTCATTTTCCCCTCAAGTTCCATCAGACCCTGCTCTAAATATTCCAACCTTTTCGTTGACTTTGTAGAAATTTACCTCCACTCATTGATTGATTCCATGTCTACTTTGTGATGTTCCAAATGCCTGACCTCGGACTCAAGGATTCTTTTGCGCAACTTCTTGTAATTCACCTGTGCTTTGGAAGCTTCATCTATGACCCTGTTTCCTCGATCGACCCCTGGCTCTACTTCTCCCGCTATGTCATCATCCAACCATGATAGGTAGAAATACGCATGACCGACGTAGTACTGATCTGGATCGATGGTATCCTTTTCCACAATAGTCATAAAGTGCCACATGTGTTGGGACTCACACTTGTATGGAATGGCATCACCTTGAAAATATGCTTTGTAATGACTTATCTTGGAGACTCGCGATATTAATTATTTTCTCCCAGCCTGTCTCATGACTCTAATAGGAACATAATGATATATGCCCCTCAACCCGATCAGCACCAAATGAGGAGTATCCCTGGACCTGATAATGAATTATCTAGTAGGGACCACTCGAACATCCAATGGACCTTGTCATCAGTTGGATTACTGAAAAAGTGTACCAATCTATAGCATATTTCGGTTGTGCAAACCTATCTGGGATGAAAGTCATTCTTTTCGGATGGTCGAAAGCTATGTGGTCAGTCCATGGTCTTCGTGGAAATTCTTGATGGTACTGTCCTCTTTGAAGATGCTCCAACAACCATATCTGCAGCAACAAATTGCAACCCTCAAAATGTCTGAACCCCTTCTTGCAATGCTCCAGGGCTCGGTATATCTCTGCTATTATCATTGGGACAATAGTGTAAGTCTGTCCCTCAATCCCTTCCATTAAAGTATTGGTTATCATAGTCAACCGAGTGTGGATCCAGTCTCCTTAGATTGGAAATACTATCATACCCAGAAAATAGATGATGAACACAAAAAGCCGACGATGAGTCCAGCCCAGGGAAGTGATGGAAAACTCTTCATGAAAAATACGGTAGGAAGTGTTGTTCCCATAACGCTCGTAAAGGAAGTCGAAAGGTATGTAGGACTTCTCCAGGCAGACCAACTCGTCATTCTTTCTAAGACCCATCATTTTAAGAATCCCCCTAGAAGTTTGATTTTTTGGTACCAACAGACCAGGACTATCCTAGGGTAGCCCAGCAAAACCTCCTATTTCCTCAAGAAGGGGGAGTCATCTTTACATTGTCGAAATGAAATACGACCCTTTCTCCATCCCAATACATGGTAGCAGCCTCGACCAATACATTGTTTGGCTGAATGTCTAGCAAGGACGGTAAATTTCCAAGAACCCTCTTCATGTGATTTTTATCGCTTGGCAAAAGATTTTCCCACCAATCTAGCAATAAAGGTGGTATACTTCGGACTATGCCGAACCTGGGGACTTCGTGCCTCATTTTCTGCAAAATAAACATAGTTAACCCCTTCCCCTTCCGGGTTTGATTACTTAAACTTTAATGATTAGCAAATCATCACGTTTTTCTCCAAATAATGCACATATTATGTCGTGCCCGCTGGGATTATGGAAACCCGATGGGCTTTGGACAAGGCTTTCCTTAGAGGGCTATTATGCGGACAACATACTAACCCATGCTAGGTTTGAACATGATGCATGTACATTTATCATCAGAGTAAGGTTTTTCTATAGAAGTCTAGATTGGTACCCTCAAGCGGACAACTTGAGAGGGAAAGGCACGGAATCGACGACTGCACCGCTGGTCAACTAGTTTTACCGCAAATAAACCTTTCCAAATTTAAAATGGTAATATAGGAAGAGAGCGGACACTCATCAAGTGCCGCAATGGTATTATTTGCGCACAATTGGAATATGATGCGGAGCATGTAATTATGCAAAAAAGAGAAATAACATCTTGCCAAGTATTTTACAAGATTAAATGAAGCCAGCGAATACGATTTGCATTTTATAACAAGATTAAATGAAGAATTGCATATAAAAGGAGAACAGGGAAGGGATGTTCATGTAACAAATAAATGGCGAATAAAATAACAAAGGCACGCTTATCGAGGGAGACTAATTCACACAAACCAAGTTCGTTATGGTAAGAGCCTAAAGATATCCCCAGTGGAGTCGCCATGTTGTTGAGCCCCTTTTCTCTCGTGAAAATCGGGTTTCGATGTTGGCAACTCTTTTAAAAGGGATGGAATGGTTATTAAAAGAGATTCGCCACCTAACAGATTAAGGTGCGTTAGGGCACCTCTTTGAAAATAACTCGGGTTTACTAGTTGTGTCACCAAAGATCAGCTAAGGGCTCAAATTACCTCGAGGAGAAGGTGTTAGGCACTCCTCGAGGTCCACAACGGTGGGTCCTGGCCGAGCTCAAATCATGTGAATTAGTCTAATAGAGAAGAGAGGGAATTATTTTATAGGAATGGGGTGTCCTACGTTTTTTAGCCTAAAGGATCACCCCGTGCAACATAAATAATACTTCGTAACTCCCCCAGGATGGGGGTGTTACTCATATTATTCAGCGGGCACATACTATCATCTCCAGCTACCCGATTACTATCTTTAAATTATTTACCTAAAAGCGCTCTAATCAATTCTAAATTGTACCCTATGTGTGCACTACCCGTCTATTACCTATGGCCCAGGAAGCATTTGGACCTCTATTTTGGATGGTTCTAGACTCAACTTAGGTTGCTCAAAATGGTAAAACTAGGCGACATATAAAAACAAGTTGGACTTTCATATAAAATCAAATAGGGGCTTAGATTAGCCTCCACACATTAAGCAGCAAATGCACGCAAATAGATTAGGCGTATTGACAGTTTCAACAGTTAAGGTTATTAGGTCCTATAGACATGCTCTCTATGTGATTCTGGATTTTAATCATTCTGGAAATTATGTAAAGCAATTACTAAGTAATTGCATAGTTGCCTACTGATTATAAGCGGAAGCGGTTAACCCTATAGACATGTCATCTAGGCGATTAGTTCAACAGTTGACAGTGATAACAACGAAGGATATTCAAAATTACTCAGTTGTTCCTATAGGCATGCTTTCTAGTGACATTTATCAAGACACTATATGAAGTTCCAGTTTTAGTATTTAGCAAAGATGGTGATTACCCTATAGACATGAGTTCTACCTTTGATGATTGAAACTGCTATTAGTTCTTATAAACACACATACTAACTGAGCAAGTGTGACAATAGATTAAACCTACAAGCATGATTTCTAAGGAGGCCTATTTGAATATGCTGTAATGTAAATTGAATTTTAGTTATTTTATTTTCTATAGGAATGGTGTCTAATCATGTAAAGTAAAGTAGGTAGGATATTCACAGAACTTATTTGGGTCAAAGAAAATCCCTATAGGAAGGTTATCTAACACGCAATAGCAAACAAAGTAAATATCTAGGGAAGTTTTCTAACATACAATAGCAGAATGTTTTTGACTAAAGTAAAGCCTAAAGGCAGGATATCTAACATACAATATCATAAAGTAAACACCTATAGGCATGTTATCTACCCATTTCATGCAAAATATAAAAAATAAGCCCATTTTCCCAATTTATTATTGCCCTAATTGTTATTACAAATAATTATTACAAACCAAAATCAAATGAATGAATTACAAAGTATATAAACTATAGGAAGCCTGGAGTAGGCCCAAATACACCTATACATGCCAGGACTTCAACTCATAATAACTCCAAAAAGCCCATGTTCGTTGATACACAGTGACGAACTGTGAATGATTCACCTCTATCTCAAGGATAATCATACCAAACCCAAATATCTAGTGTGTCAGAGTTCCCAAGGGATTCAAGAACCCCGAACAGTGCCCACACTAGAGAAGAATAATCAGAATAGTTCAAGGAAAACTATGGACCAAATCCTGCTGTGTCAGAGTTTAGAGGGTCTCATATGAACCCTGAGCAGTGCTCACACCAGGAAGGCCAGGGGACAATACTTAAACTGCTTTGTCTTTCAGCCAACAAAGAGTGAGAATTCAAAAGAGCATGATAGGATTGGAGAGTGCATTTAGGGACAGAATCACACATAGAACAAACACATTTGAAACTAAGCAGACTTGATAATGTTTTGAAACCTTAACAAAGTCATATGCTAATAAGGACCAGTTCATGCCTCACAAAGATGACAAAGACTTCGTATCAGGCTAAGTCACAGAGGGAGCTAATTGATCAACACTAAGTCAGGAAAACATTAATTAGCAGTAATAATTTAACAAAGGTATCATAACATGGCGAGCACAGAACCAGATAAGTAACATGGAAACATGTTTAATAACAAGCTAATGAGTCTACTAAGGCATACATAATTATCTAGTTCTTAAGGAAAAGTATCAAAGCATGCTTAATGCTAATAAATAATCCTAAGTTACACAGAGTTAAACAAATTTCACTAATTGATTTACTAAGTTCAACATGTCTAAAATACAGAAAGTAACTAGTCTAATAACAACAACATATTAAACGAGTAGTGAAGTAGAAAGGATTCAATAACTTACCAGTTCAGATGAAACAGAAAAGGAACCTAACAATGAACAATTATCACCAACAGAAGAAAACAATAGAGGATTTCTGGCCTTGGCTTCCAGCCGGCCAGGAATCAAAGAACAGAATAATAGCTATAGAATAATAGTGTATAGTTTATTTAGGGTAGTGAGAATATTTCAAACTCTGAGTCTCTTTAAACGGAAATTGAGGAGGGGTTTAAATAGCATTGAATTAAAACACACAAATATGGCAATAATTAGTCAAAGTACTAGTAAGGAAAGCACTTACAGTTAATAAGGAAAGAAAATTTCGAACCCCTAATTTAGGTAAATAATACAAAATCGGCAAAAAATAAAAAATAAAGAGATGAGTATAGACACATAAACAGAGTCTTTAACAAAACAATTAAAGAATCGAACAGATCGGGTTTGATTTTGAAGAATTAAAAAACCCCAAAATTTAGGGCGACTAAAATCGACAGAAATTAACAAAAAGAATTATAATAAGATGCACAGAGACATATAGATGAAAATAATTAAAGGATCAAACTAGATTTTGTTCGATTTTGAAGAATAAAAAATCCCAAGTTTAGGGTAAGTAAAAATCGATAGAAATAACAAAGAGAGTTATAATAAGATGCACAGAGACATATAGACGGAAATATTAAAGGAAAAATAATTAAAGAATCGAAAGCCAAATTAGATCTAGAAAGATCTGAAACCCTAGTTTTAGGGTAAGTAGAAAATCACGAAGATTCTCAGAGATTCATACCACAAAAGAAACGAGAACGGACACAGACAAAAAGAGGTCAATGATCTGAACCAGTTTTGGTTTGAAATTAAAGAGATCTACTTGCCATGTTAGGCAAGAAATTATGTAACACCATAAGCGAGTAACTAGTAGTGAGAGGTGGTGAACAAGGTAAGGGAATCATTGATTGATTCCATTTTAGGGCCGGAATCAGAGGGATAATAGGTTGACGCCGCTAGGGTTTCCTCAGAAGAGAAGGAAAAGAGAGAGCATTTAGGGGCGGCGGGGTTTGGAGAATGAGGGGATTAGGGTTGGGGCGATTAATTAAAATGGGAGGAATAAATGAGGGTCTTTGATCTTGAAAGATCAACGGCTAGGATTTAAAGGAGATTGAGTCGGGTATAAAAACGGGTATGGGGACTAGGCTAGGTGCTGCGCTGGATATTTAGGTAATTGGGCTCGGGGTTGGTATGAAAATAGGCTATTATTTAAATACACAATTTTAATTAATAAATAATCTGCAAAAGTAATAAATAAATAAATAAAATATCATTTGTGCATAAAAATAAAGAAAAACAGTTATCTAACGTTATAAAAGTATAAAAAGATTATTTTGGCATAAATAAAGTAACTATAAATACATATAGACCATTATTGCAAATGTGCAATTTTAGCCTTTAAAATTGCAAATGTAATTATGACAAATATGTTAAAAATATTTAAAACCTAATATGGGTGTAAATGGTGAAATTAGATGATAAAATCATCATAAAATAATTTGTGAGGTAATTAATGAGTAGCTAATAATAAAAAATGCAGGAATAAATTGATTTAAAACCTTTAAAATTATAGAAAATTATGAAAAATGCTTGTATATGTCTATAAATCAAGTGATGGTGCAAATGCACTATTTTGAAAGTATACATATATATTTGAAAAATATGAGGAAAAAATTGGGTATCAACAGCGCCCACATGGCCTTGTGCTCTAGTTCAACCGAAAGATGACATGCTTTCCCAACTACCAACCGGTACGGAGACATACCAATTGAAGTCTTGTACACAATTCTATAAGCCCACAAAGCATCTTCAAGTTTCCTTGACCAATCAGTCCGGTTTGCATTGATAGTCTTGGATAATATGCTTTTTATCTCCCTGTTTGAGACCTCCACTTGTCCACTAGCCTGTGGGTGATAAGGGGTTTACACCTTATGATTGACACCATACTTAGAAAGTAAAGTATCGAAGGCCTTGTTGCAAAAATGAGAACCCCCATCACTGATGATCGCCCTTGGGGTGCCAAACCTTGTGAAGATATTTTTCTTTAAGAACGCCACCACACTCTGTCCCTCGTTGTTGGGAAAATCACATCTTCAACCACTTGGAAACATAATCAACAACAACCAGAATGTAAGTGTTACCACATGAACTCACAAATGGCCCATGAAGTCAATACCCCACACATCAAAAATATCAATCTCAAGAATAGTGGTGAGAGGCATTTCATCCTTCTTGGAAATTCCACCAGCTCTTTGGCACTCATCACACCTCTTAACAAGCTAACTAGCATCTTTATACAAGGTAGGCCAATAAAATCCACAGCTAAGAAAATTTGTAGTAGTTCTCGCCCCACCATGATGACCATCGTAGGGAGAGAATGAAAAGCATCAAGGATACTCATTTGCTCCTCTTCCGGAACACACCTCCGGATCACACAATCATTGCAAATCTTGAAAAGATATGGCTCGTCCCAATAATAATCCAAGTTTTCCCGTTTGAGCTTCTTCCTTTTGTTAGAAGATATCTTACTCAGGACAATGCCGTCACAAGAAAGTTAGCCACATCGGCGAACCAAGGCATACCATGCAAAGACACGGAGAGGAGTTGTTCATCCGGAAATGAATCATTAATTTCGAGGCCATCATGGGGCCTCCCCTCCTCTTCTAAGCGGGACAAGTGGTCTGCTACCTGATTCTCACTCCCTTTTTGATCAATGATTTCAAGGTCAAACTCGTGAAGCAGAAGAACCCATCTCATCAACCTAGCCTTAGAGTCCTTTTTGGTCATCAAGTAACGAAGTTCCGCATGATCAGTGTGCACAATCACTTCGGCACCATGAGATATGGCCTGAACTTTTCCATGGCGAAGACAATTGATAGTAACTCTTTCTTAGTCATCATATAGTTTACTTCAGCATCATATATCATTTTTCTTTCATAATAGACCGGATGAAATATCTTGTTGATCCTTTGTCCCAAAATCGCTCCTACCGCGACGTCATTAGCATCACACATGAGCTCAATAGTAAGCTCCAATTGGGTGCGGTAATGATGGGAGTGATTGTAAATTTATACTTGAGAAGTTTAAAAGCTTTCATGCAATCATCATTGAACACAAGCTTAGCATCCTTTTCCAACAACTTGCACAAGGGGTTCACCACTTTTGAGAAATCTTTGATGAACCTTCGGAAGAACCTCGAGTGCCCAAGAAAGCTCCTAACTCCCGTGACAGAAGTAGGAAGAGGAAGTTTTGTAATCACTTCAATCTTCGTTTTGTCCACTTCAATACCGTTCTTATAGATCTTATGGACAAGGACAATGCCCTCCTCAACCATAAAGTGACATTTTTCCCAATTAAGCACTAGGTTGGTCTCTTCGCATCGGGCTAACACTTTGTCAAGATTATCCAAGCATTCTTCAAAAGAGTCCCCCACACCACTGAAATCATCCATGAACACTTCGAGGAAGTCCTCTACCATATCCGTAAATATTGCCATCATACACCGCTGGAAGGTAGCTGGTGCATTACACAAACCAAATGACATATGTGAGAATGCAAATGTGCCATATGGACATGTGAAGGTGGTTTTCTCTTGGTTTTCTGGAGCAATGAGAATCTGGTTGTACCCTGAGTACTCATCCAAAAAGCAATAGTAGGCATACACGACAAGTCTATCCAATATTTGGTCAAGAAAGGGAATGGAAAATGGTCTTTTCGGGTCACTTTGTTCAGCTTTCTGTAATCCATGCATACCCTCCAACCGGTTACAATCTGGTGGGAATTAATTCATTTCTATCATTCTTGATCACAGTCATACCCTATTCTTTGGAACACCTTGTACCGACGAAGTCCATGAACTATCCGAAATGGGGTACGCAACCCCTACATCTAGCCACTTGATAATTTCCTTCTTAACGACCTCTTGCATGGCCTCATTCAACCTCCTTTGATGTTCCACAGAGGGTTTGGCATCATCCTCTAGTATAATTTTGCGCATGCAAAAGGCGGGTCTTATACCCCGAATGTCAGCCAAAGTGCATCCAATTGCCTTTTTCTTTCTTTGAAGCACCGCAAAGGTGGAGTCTACCTGCACTTTAGTCAAGCACGAAGAAAGAATAACAAGTAATGTGGAAGAAGGGCCTAAGAATTCATACATGAGGTGTGGAGGCAACGACTTCAACTCTAATGTTGGTGGCTCTTCGATTCAGGGCTTTGTTGGTGGAGTCTTCCGATTTTCCAAATCCAAGGAAAGTTTACGGGGCCCATACGAGTAGGATTCCATTCCTTGCAAGGAATTTGCGCATTAAACCAAGCCTTCATTATCATCATCCTCATGGTTTAACAACACAGCTTCCAAAGGGTCCTCCACATTGATCATATCACTCGTGTCATCAACAATCACCTCCGTTACAAGATCCACAAAAGATCAAACTTCATTTCTATAAGTTGCCTCATTCATTTGCACACGTGGAATACAACTTTTTCATCGCCCACCCAGAAGGTGAGATCCCCTACTTCCACATCAACCAATGCCTTCCCTATTTCTAGGAAAGGTCTCCCCAGTATGATCATCACCTTATAGTCAACTTCACAGTTGAGAATCACAAAGTCTGCTGGCAAAATAAACTTGTCGACCCTTACTAGAACATCATCAATAATTCCAAGCGGCCTCTTCATTGTTTGATCCGCCATTTGAAATATCATGGAAGTAGCTCTCGGTTACCCAATACCCAATATTTTGAACACCGAATATGGCATCAAATTAATACTTGCTCCCAAATCACACAAGGCTTTTGCGAAATCGGCACTACCAATGGTGCATGGAATTGTAAGGGCACCGGGATCTTCTAGCTTTCGAGCCGTGGAGTGCACAATTGCACTCACTTGATGAGTCATTTTGATGGTCTCACAATTCATAGATCTCTTATTTGTTACCAAGTCCTTCATGAACTTGGAATATCCCGACATTTTCTCTAGAGCTTCTACCAAGGGCACATTGATTTACAAACTTTTCATCATCTCAATAAACTACTTGAATTGGTTTTCATTGTTTTTCTTGGAAGGCCTTTGAGGATACGGTGGAGGTGGCCTTGGAAAAGGGGCCTTGGCTTTTGGCACTACCATTTCTGGTATGTCTATCACGTGTTCCCTAGACGGGTTCACATCATTTTGAGTCTCCTCCATGTTGTCATCAATATCGATCCTCACTTCATCATTCACATTCTCATCATTGGCTTGAATCTCATCATCTTCTTGAAACACAACATCATCACTCACATTCTTCTTTGGAATAGAGGTACCTGCATCTCCACCTCTACCGCTTCTTGTGGTGACAGCCATAGCATGGCCCTGTTGATGTGTGGCTAGAATTCATAGTTTAACACGTTATATGCCTTACATTTTATGTGCGTTAATGATAAAAATACACTTTGTATGTGCATAATGAAGTCTATTTCATGTGTAGGTGAATTGGAGATGGAAGCCGAGCTAAATGGATGAAAAAATGTCGAAAATACGCTCAAGAGGCAAAGAGGAGTGCACCGGGCTATAGCCGGGCATTTGAGCCTTAAGGCCAGGCCTGACCTGGATTTATCCAGGCGTTTGAGCCTTAAGGCCAGGCCTGGCCTGGCTTTATCCAGGCGTTAGAGCCATAACGCCAGGGCTGACCTGGCTTTATCCAGGCGTTTGGGCAATAAAGCCAGGTCCCTGGTCTGGTCCAATTCGAGTTTTGAAGATTTTAAGTGTTTCCCGGTTTGAATAGAAATCTCCTACATGTTTAGGGTTTATCCCAAAACATATAAATAGACCCAAAAAACACAACTTAGGGGAGATGCCATTAGAGACAAGAGATGCCTGAGGAATACTACTCAGAGAAGCAAAACATTGATTTTTACATCTTTCCTTCTTTACTTTGTAGTTTAATTATGCAAGTTATTTTGGAGTTGATTATTATGAGCATGATTAGCTAATTTCTTAATCTAGGGTTTTGGTGGAACCCGTTGGGGGATAAACTTATTGTGATATTAATATAGTTTTGATTGGTTGATTAATCTCTATTTGTTCAACTACGTTCTTGTTGTAGTTGATTGAAGGGCCCTCAATTAGCTGTTCCTATTTATTATGTATCTACTTGAGAGAGAGTGCATATTTAGGTAGTTGTTTGAACAACATCACTCCCGGAGTATAGACGAAAGTCATAACCGAGGGTTTAGAGGTTGGATTAGAGATAACGATACCTCGGGTGCAATCTAAAGTGAACTGTAATGCAATCTAGCTAGCGTAACTTGAGAGAGTGCGTCTAGTAAATTATCATAATTACTTGAGAGAGATTTATGGTAGATAGAGTGTTCATGATTGATAGAGACAACTAATCAAGCTATATGAAGTATCCGAAAAGTAAGTTCACCGACGGGGGAAACCATAACCTTAGACCTTTATTACAATTGTTTACACCTTATTTTAGTTAATCTTTAGTTTTAATATTTTCATTCAGTTGTAGTAGTTTAAACAACACCAAGTGAAAGTTTAGTATTCTGACAGCTTTCTTGATACGTTAACTCCCTGTGGGATCGACTCTAGGCATAATACCCCGGATTATATTTACAATGCCCGCTTAGTATTTTATTAGACATAGTTGAGCGTGATCACCTATATTGTTCCCACCCTTTGGGTTTACTACCGTATCACTTGGTAGTTTCTCCTTAGGGAGAGTATTTAATGGTTGAGAAGTTTGACCCATTTGTACTTCCAAGTTGCGAATAGAAGTAGTGTGGGAGGCTATTTGGGCATCGGAGTCGGCATTACTTTCATAATTTGTTTGAACATACTCTCTATCTGCTCCATCTCATTGTTTGAAGAACTTTGACCTTGAGACAGATATGGAGGAGGATTGTTGGGTTGTTGATACATCGCGGGCCTTTGAAAGCCCGACCTTGCCTTGGTTATTATTATTCCAACACCATTGGTTTCCAATGCCTCCCCAATTGTTATTGTTGTTTCCACTCCAATTACCTTGGTTATTTCCTTGATTCCCCTAGTTTTGGGTGTTGTTCCCCTGATTGTTCGGATTGTTGTTGTTGCCACTATTCCAATTTCCTTGGCCTTGGTTGCCCCAGTTTTGATTGTTTCCTTGTGATCTCCATTGTTGATTTGGAGAATTGCTCCGTGGACCTTGATAGTTATTGGCATATAAAACTTCCTCACTTTGATTATCATAAGAATCGTCTTAATTGTAACCACTTCCACTTTGCTCATATTGATCTTGATTGTTTTGCACTTGTGGACCACGCTGTTTCCTCTTGTTGACCATTAGATTCACCCCTTCCATGGCATTTACTTACTTTGGCCCCTGAACTTGTTGAAGCTGAGCCTTTCTAACTGGTTCATAGTAGTTTTCAACTTTGCTATGGCTTGTCCGTGATCACGAAGTTCCTTGTGAATATGGATGACATTAGGGTCACCCTAAGGAACGCTTGCCCGACTTTCCAAGCGGAGGAGGTGTCTGCCATCTCATCTAATATGTCACATGAATCAGCATAAGGCACTTTCATGAAATTTCCCCCTGCTAGCTGATTCACCACGCACTGGTTGGTTGTGTTAATACCCCTATAAAATGTTTTCTGGATCATTGCTTCAGTCATATCATTGTTGGGGAATTCTTTTACCATTTTCCAGTATCGCTCCTAGATTTCATGTAAGGGTTCATTCGGCTCTTGTTTAAAGGCTAAGATATCATCCCGTAATACTGCCATATGACCCTGAGAGAAAAACTTTGCTATGAACTTATCAGCCAACTCATCCCAAGTGGTGATAGAATGGTTGGGTAGCCTCTCGAGCCAATCCAAATCTTTCTCTCTAAGTGAAAATAGGAAAAGTCTCAATCTCAGAGCGTCCTCAGATACATTCGTCTGCTTGCTCCCCCAGCATGTGTCTACAAACCCTTTGAGATGCTTATATGTGTTCTGATGGGGAGTTCGGTGAAGAAACCCCTTTGCTCCAATAGAGTCAGCATGACATTGGTTATTTCAAAGTTTCCCGCTCGCATCCGGGGCGGAACAATTGCACTTGCGTAGCCTTCATTGGGTAGAACCCGGTGTGCTGCCCTTGGAGGAGGTGGGGGAGGGTTTGGCACGTTGTCATGAGGCGGGCGGCCTCTTCTTTGGACTTGAGGTTCTAGATTAACCTCATCCACATCATTATCTTCTATCTCCTCCCCCATAGGAATATGTCTGATAGCATCATTATGAGCCATTTGGTACCTAAAGCAATTGACACACAAAAGTTAGAAAAACGGAAGGAAAGTAAAACAAAACACATAAATAGTTAGATAGATAGATAAAACCGTCGAACTCCCAGCAACGTTTCCAAAAATTGATCGGTGCCAAACCTACACCATTATAGAGAAGCGAGGATGGTCGATGTAGTTTTACCCAACAAGGTCGGGATCCATTTCCACAGGGAGTTAATTGATTTGGATTTAGGTGTCTAACTAATCTATATGCGTGTGTTGTTCCTAATTGCACTTCCAAACATGATTTTGATTGTTTCTATTCTAATTTTATACTATTGTATGCTAAGATAAAGCTAAGTACAATCTTTTTGGCGAGAGTTTTCAAGTGTTTAAAATGCACTAGGGTAGTGACTTCCTCCTAGGTGAATATCAAACGGGTATCAATAATCTATGGCAAGATTTTTTTGATTGGGTTCGTGATATAATCCTCACACACAAGTACTCACTCTATACCTCTTGGTAGTTTGAGTGACTTTTCCCAATTTGGCTTTCTCAAGTCCAAATGGGTGCTCATGCAATACAAGTGATATTGGCTCAAGTCGGGCATTACTATCTCTAGGTTTAATCCTTTAATTGGGGCTATCAATCTCTTGAGTTCACCCCAATTCCTTGTTAGCCTAATTTTCCTAGACTTAGCCTCTCTTTCTCAAGAAGAGCCTAAGTCATAAAGGTATGAATAACTTTTTGCAACCACTAATTCTACAATTCTAGCACGAGTTAGGCTAAATATCACTAACCCATAAACAATTAAGCCCTAAAATTAAAGACCCATCAAATAACCACACTGGGGTTGGGTCACAACCCTAGATATGGGGTTTAGCTACTCATAATAACTACAGAAATCAAAGATAAAGATGAAATATAATCCATAATATTAAAGTAAAAGATGAAAATCTAAAGTTTGAAGGTAACTCTACTACAAAATTGCCAAAAAAGGGAAAAACCAGCTGTTCACGTGCTCTCCAAACTATAACTTAACCTAAAATTGACAAAAGGTTCTATTTATACTAAGCTGAAATTTTCAGACAAAAATACCCCTACAGAGGTTCGCGGTCGCGTAATTCTGACCGCGTCGGCGCTTGGGCTTTCACGGCCGCGTAATATTGAGCGCGGTCCACATTTCTTGATAACTGGGACTGGGCTGAGCTTATTTCACGGGCCGTGCAATATTCACCGTGTCTGCCTAATTACAACGCAGACCGCCCTTCTCATTCTTGTATAAATTGTGAACTCTCTGAACCATGGCAAATGCGGTCAACATAATTCCAACCGCGGTCGTGCCAGTAACTTCACGACCATTTCTTTCTGCCGCTATCCGCGCCCAAGTATGTGCCCCAAAATGACTTCTCTGAATCTCCAATTCGCAGTCCGCAGATTAATGGTCGCCTCAGTGTTGATCCTTATGCGATCGCTCTTTTATGTCGCGGTCCGTGCTCTAATCACTGTCTTGGATTAGTGCAAGTTTGACTCCTTTATGAGTTGATTATGGCTTCTTTGGCTCATTTTGAACAAATCATGCAATCAAGAACATTAAGTTAGTTCCAGGAATACCATCACGCATTTTTGGCCCAAAACCTACGTAAAAGAGAGCACATAACAGGCTAAAATCCCTACTTATCAAGGAGGCCAATTGGGAGATTGAGCAGGAGAATATTTGTTTAAGAGGGGGATGATGTAACGACCTGTTCGAGGGCGAACAATTGTTTAATAGGGGGAGGATGTAATGACCTGACCGTCGTTTTGAGCGTTATAGCCCCGTTTTCCCCCATTTCTTCTTCTTTTGTGCTTTTAATCTATATTTGATATATCGAGTTAGTTGGTTCGGGTCCGGAGTGGTTTCGGAGTGTAATGAAACATTTAGTCTCTTATTTAGAAGCTTAAGTTGGAAAAGTCAATCGGATGTTGACTTATGTGTAAACGATCTCGAATTTTGATTTTTATGATTTGGTTAGCTCCGTTAGGTGATTTTGGACTTAGGAGCACGTCAGGAATGTGATTTGGAGGTCCGTAGTAGAATTAGGCTTAAATTGGCGAAAGTTAGAAATTTGGCGATTTTGGTCGGCAGTGAAAAATTTGATATCGAGGTCGGAATGGAACTTCGGAAGTTGGAGTAGGTTCGTAGTGTCATTTGTGACGTGTGTGTTAAATTTGAGGTCATTCGGACGTGGTTTGGTAGGTTTCGGCATCGTTTGCAGAATTTGGAAGTTTAGAAGTTCTTAGGCTTGAATTTGAGGCTAATTTGGTATTTTTATGTTGTTTTGAGTGATTCGAAGGTTCGATTAAGTTTGTATGTTGATATATGACTTATTGGTATGGTTGGATGAGGTCCCGAGGGCCTCGGATGTGTTACATCTCGCATTTTTCGTACGTTAAAGTTTCGTCTTCAGTTAGTTGACGTAGACTCGGTGATGATATTTTCTTGAGATTATAAGCATTATGCTATTTAAAACACGTGATGAGTAAATTCATGGAGAGAAGGTAAGAAAATAGAGGAAAATGAGTTTTGTCGAAGTTTGGCAATTTGGAGTAAAATACGGTCCAAGCTATATTACCCCGTATTTATGGACTAGTGCCATACATGATACCATATGACCATGATAGTATGATGTATAAAGTGTATTAAAAATGAGTAGTATTTTAAGTAATTTGAGATAATTCTTAATTATGTGGGTAATTGGTTAATTATCGGGTAACGGGATATTACCTAATTAACTATTAAGTTATGGGATAAGATAACCCTCCCCATCCCTACATGGTAGCAAGCCACTAACAAAACATATGACTCTTAGTCATATTGGGATATGTGGAAACCAATTCAAACATAAGCCTTGTAATTCAAATAAAGCTACATATCTGTTAACAATTAAAAGATGCATATCTTTCAACATTTAAAAGAATAGAAAAGGCTCTACATATGGGAAATCTGAAGCTAACATAGAAGGCAATCTAAAGCTAACGTAGAAAGGTACAGGTCTTCAATAATTCAAACATAAATTTCATAGTATCTTAAGAAACATGAGATTTTGCAATTTTAAGGGAGTATGGTGTAATCCTTCTCAAGAATATCATACGGATTTTTCCCTACTCCAGGTATGTTAAGGCTAAGCCCTTCCTTTATTTTGACATGATCTCGTAATTACATGTGTTTGATAACTAGGCATAATGAGAAGTTCATACTCCCGAATTTACATACATTATCCTAGTCTCATAAGTTACAGTATTCTCCCTTATCGGGACTTTATGTTCAATTGAGTATTATCTTCTTCTAGTCAAGAGAGCAGAGAATCTATATATACAGTATTATAGTATTTTCATTACCATCGAGCTACAATCGATGGGCAGGCCCCTATTGGACAACCTCTGATCAGGTGGTAAGTTATATACCGAGCCTACTGTGCCGAGCACCTACGAGCGAGCCTAGTTGGTCAAGATATAGAGCCTAGTTTGGCCGAGCGCCAATGAGCGAGCCTACTACGACATAGCAGTTATATATATACCGAGCCGTATAAGGCCGGACATTATTTTACTTACTATGTTGAGAGAGTTGAGTCAGTATCAACAGGTAAGTATACATCCATATCATCTTTGACTCCCAGTTACCTTCAGTTATTGTATTATTAGTTCAGTTGCAGCTTTCAGTTATTTTATTGCCTTGCATATTCGATACATTATTTTGTATTGACGTCCCTTTTTCTAGGGACGCTGCATTTCATGCGTGCAGGTTCAGACAGACAGACATGTAGACCTCCTCAGTAGGTGTTGCCCGAGTTCCGCTTTATCGGTAAGCTCCTCGTCCTTCGGAGTTACCGGGTCTAGATGTTTTGTGTACATCTTGTGTATATATGTATATAGGTCATGGGTAGGTCGGGGCCCTGTTCCAATCACAGTTCATCCATTAGAAGAGGCTTGTAGACATATCCTGTCAGTTAGTGCAGTATGTTGGGCTTGTAGGCCCTATGTATATTTTGTTGGTTTGTCAGCTGTAGTAGTTATAACGGCCTTGTCGGTCAAACATTATATTGATATTTAGGCAGCATTAGTTTCAATTCAATTTTGTATTTTTCTTCGCAAATTGTCTTGCAATGTGACCCATGGACAAAGTATGAAATTATATGTCTAGATTCCCTTAGTCGCAAGTTGGTACGCAAGGATAGATAAGGCACCAGGTGCCGGTCTCGCCCCCAAGTTCGGGGCGTGATAGGGTGAGTTTTGACTGGCTATTGGATCAACTATGGGTTTTGGGAGATGGATGGCTCTGCTAGTTTCCGTGGCTGCTGGTGTTTTCCGCACCTGCGGATGGGGAACCGCAGGTGCGATTGGGTAGCCGTTGATGCATATGTAGAAGACCTGGGCCTAAACCGCAAGTGCATATGAGTGGTCACATCTGCAAGCCCGCAGGTGCGAGGCTGAGTCGCAAATGCGGAAGAGAGGAGATGGGCCAATTTGGAAGAAGCGAAAGGAGATGCGCAGGTGCAGAACCTGGGGAGTAGGTGCAGAATTGGGGATTTAAGTGATTTTCCGCAGGTGCGGAGGTTTTTGCGCAAATGCGGCATCGCAAATGCGCATTCTGAGCCGCAGGTGCGAAAATCCTAGGCAGAAACTATAAATAGAATACTTCGCGATTTTTTTTTCATTTCCATCATTTTCAAGTCGGTTCTTGGAGTTTTTTGGAGTGATTTTGAAGGGGATTCAAGGGTTTATCAGTGAGGTAAGTTGCTTGAGCTCTAATACTCCTAAATATGATATTTTTCCGTTGTTTTATCATCTAATTAGTGGAATTTCGGAGTGAAAATAGGGGGTTAGGGCTTGGGATTTTGGAGAGTGTAAATTGAGGATTTTAGGGACCAAATGATGTCGGATTTTGGTAAATTACGTATGTGTGTACTCGTGAGTGAATGGGCTTTCAAGTTTTGTAATTTTTGTCGGATTTCGAGGTGTGGGCCCTGGGGCTGGGTTTGAGCCGATTTCGAGTTTGGGGTCTAAATTGGTAGTTTTTCTTTTTGATTTTATTCCTTTAGCATATATTGATTGTATTATACTGGTTGTGAATAGATTCGAAGCATTTGGACGCCGAATCGAGGAGAAAGAGCATCCCGAAGTAGAGATTTGCTTGATTTGAGGTAAGTAATGGTTGTAAATCTAGTCCCGAGGGTATGAAACCCCAGGTTTTTGTGTCATGTGACTATTTGGAGGTGACGCACATGCCAGGTGACGGGCGGGTGGGAGTGCACCGTTGAAGATTGTGACTTGGTCCTTCCCGTAGCAACTATAAAGTTGAATATCCTGTTGAAACTATATGATCCTTATGTGTTTTAGAAAGAATTACTGTAAATCATGATGGATTCCATGTCTAAGCCTTATGCCAGTATTTTTTGGACCCTTAGAGGTCTTTTCTTGCTATCCTCTCACTGTTTTGATTGAAAATCTGTACTCAGTCATGTTTACGCATATCTACTTCAAAACTCTGTCTCTATTACTCTATTTTTGATGCATCATATAAATGTTGTTTGGGCTGATCACTTTGATTTATGAGAGCCCGAGAGACTAGAGATATTTATGACTAAGTGAGGCCGAGGGACAGATTTGTGAGGACATTTATGGGATCGGGCTGCACACCGCAACATGTTTCATTGATTCTGCCATGATGGGCATTGATATAGCGCTTGGGCTGAAGGAGCCCTCTGGAGTCTATACACACCCCCCAGTGAGCGCAAGTACCTACTGAGTGCGAGTGTCGAGTGCCAAGAGCCAAATGATGAGTGATTGGGAGGCATGAGTGATTGTGAGGCATGTGTGATTGTGATGTTGGAGTGATTCGGAGGACTGAGTGATGTTTTCTCGAAGAGCGGTTAATGGTTTCGTCATTTGTGCTCATAGCTGCATTGACCTTTGTTTAAAAACTATTGAATGATATTTTTGAACGATTTTACTGGAACATGATTTAAACGAGCTGATTTGACTTAAACTCCAGTTTTAAAGCATGCAGTATGTTACTGAATTTTGTGATTTGAACTATACCTGCATTTAGCTCGTCACTACTTCTTAGTCTTTATTTACTGCTGTTACTTACTGAGTTGGCGTACTCATGTTACTCCCTGCACCTTGTGTGCAGATCCAGGCATTTCTGGACACGTAGCGATTGTTGATTTATCCAGTCGCGGATCATCGGAGATAGCGAGGTAGCTGCCTGGCGATCGCAGCCGTGCTTTTCGTCTTCCTTATCTTCTTATTAGATGTATTTGGTTTTTCCCAGACTATGTTAGTCTTGTGGTTATCAGACGGTTGTAGTAGTTGCTCATGACTAGTGACACCCTGATGTCGGGCTTTCTTTTTTGCACGTTTATTTTGAGTTTAACTCTCTTATGAAGGTTTTATTATGAATAGCTTCGAATTATCTTCTAAAATGAAATATCGATGTGTTTTGGTAATGTGTTGGCTTGCCTAGTACCACGATAGGCGCCATCACGACAGGGTTAGTTTTGGGTCGTTATAGATTCGGAGTGCCCAGCTTTTAGAAGGATGCAAATGTTGCATTTGCGACACTAGGTTCGCAAATGTAAACTCACAAAAGCGAAGAATCCTTCGCAAAAACGAAGCCTGAAAAATACTATCTCTATTGATTGCGATGAAACTGTTCGCAAATGCAAAGATGAGGCCTTCGCAAAAGCGGCCCAAACATTCGCAAAAGAGAACTTCCCCTGCCAAATTCTTCATCGCATTTGCGAGACTCGCTTGACACTTCCAGTCCCCAACCTCTTCGGAAATGCAATTCCAAGTCCGCAAAAGTGGTGGTCGCAAATGCGATCCTTAACTCGCAAATGCGAGATCAGACACAGCAAATTCTGACCTTCTTACAAACATTCTGAAACGCGTACAAAACTTACCCGAGCCATCAAGGCTCCATGCCAAACATCCACGCAAGTCTTAATACATAACACAAACTTGCTCGCCCGATCGGAACACAAAAATAACCTCTAGAACTACGAATCGGGTGCCAAAACACATGAAAATCACCATGATCATCAAGAACTTCTAGAATCGGAACCAAGCGTCCGAACCATATCAACTTAACTCCAACCGATACCAAATTCTGCAGGCAAGTTCCAAATGACGAAACAGAACTATACCAAGTTCCATAACCAAAACCTGGACCCGATAGCCTTAAAGTCAAACCATGGTCAAACTTCCGCCAAATGATGTCGAAACCTTTTAGAAACATCCAAATGAAATTTCGGGCATACGCCCAAGTCCAAAATCACCTTCTGTACCTATAGGAACCATCGAAACTCCGATCCGAGGTCAAATACTCAGAAAAAGTCAAACCTTGGGTCATTTCCTTCAACTTCGAGCTTCTCAAATGAGAGTCACCCCTAAAAACCCTTTCGGAACCTCTCAAAAACCCAATCCGATGATGCATGCAAGTCATAATACACTGTGTGAAGCTACGCGTGACCTCAAACTTCCGAGCCAGACGCAATTGCTCGAAATGACCAGTCGGGTCGTTACATCCTCCCCACTTAAACATACGTTTGTCCTCGAACGTGCCATGAGTCGTTCCAAACTATCAGATCATTGCATGAGCTCACCATACATACACCCGAGGGTGATTCCCCATTACCCAAACCTATGTAGGCCCGACAATGCAACTTAGCTGAAAACCTCACCTCATCCTTAGTCCATAACTTAAGACATAACCCAACCCCAACATCTGAAACTCATCATAAGGTCCGAATCTCGCATAATCGCGTTGTACAAACCTGAACAAGCTAAATCGAGCCACAATTTCAACCTAGAGCACAATCACATGTTGTTACACACAGCTCAAATTCCCGTAGTAATATCTTTTGACCATCAGAGCTACCGAATAACAATTTGGATGCCGGTGATATGCTCCACATTGAATAAAAACCTCGTTTTGGACCTCCATAACACTGACCTAGATACAAGAAACATGCAGAAACTCACAACCACTCATGAAATCAACAAGCCAAGAAGAACTCTGGTCCCTTAAGGGCCATTCCGGAATCTTAGTAGAAACAACCTCAAACTTCCAAACACTCCTCATCCCCAATACGACAGTGCGAATCTCAGGTCTATGAATCTCATCTCAACCAATACAAGAAGCCCAACTAACAACTCACCACGGAATCACACGGATTCTCACACCATACAACTCGTACACCAACTCAGCAATAACTCAGTTATGCAGTACAAATAGAAGGGAAGAAAGGTATAAGGATTATATAAAAAGTACAACATGTGTAACAACAAAATTACAATTTCATTAAATCATCCCACAAAAGGAAAACAAAATGCCAAATAAACACAAGGATGTATCCCATATAATATCAGTTACGGCATGCAACCTGCTCGCAAATTCTCATCAAGACAAAGTGCTCGGGTTCACCGATCACATGAATACTGATGTCAAGCACATCAGAGCGCATATGTATAACCGTGGGAAAATGAATAGAAATAATAAAACATGGAAGAAAGAAAACACAACTAAAGTGCAATGAGCAAATCAACATCACGAGGGCTATCTTGCCCACATCGCTATAAGGCCTGAACAGAATTGCAACCCCCGTGGAGAATAATCATACAACCTCACAGCCGATCACATCATAAGAGAGTAACACATAAAATAGGCCAGGGGAACAAATAATATCCATTCTTCCTGGTAACATAACCATGATATCAACTTCACAGGAGTACCTAAACCTGATATGATATAAAATGCACATTCTCGTTGGGCTTTCAAATAGCCCCCAAACCAAATCCTGATTCCCAAATAGGTAAATATCCCTACAAAAGTACATAGTAACTTACCGACAATTTATGCCATTAGTCATCCCCTTCTCAACATTTATTCGCAATCCTAGCATGAATCACGTAGCCCGGAAGCTCATAAACCATTGTATTTCCTCTTAAGCACCCCCAAAAATGCCGAAATCAAGATGCTCACGCTGAATAGACCTCATGTGAATCTGAAGTTGTCTCTCCTACTAACTTTGATACTGAAATGTAGATCCATTAATGATGCAGAAACAACGCAAGCCCAAACATTATCCCATGCAAGATCTCAGATCTCAATTATATGCAAAATTAGGGAAACCTTCCAATACCCTATATATATACATATATCCGACCAAAATTGATGTAACACCTGATGCTTCTATTCGAATGCCGCTAGTGAACTCCCCTACTTGGCGCGAAGACATAGTATATAACATCTGATGATCCACAAAACTAACCTTAAAAGCTTATACAACACCAATCACAAGGTACTCTAAGTCATCTACTAAGCGCACGCCCATTCTCGTGACAGTCCAACTCACTTCCTTTAGTGCCTTGAATGATAAGATGTACCTTCCACTGAGTAGAAATCCCATACGACGCACATAGTCTCCAATACCACCAACTATCCTCAAATCAACATCTACCTCGTGACCCTACCATGATCACGATGACTAGTCAACCAATTAAACCTTCCCAAGCTCGTACTTATCAACTAGATGACAGAAACTGTTGCACCCCCGCGTGAATAACTGAATAGTCTCTCAATACCTCTGCATCCTCAGTCTGGACGACACATTGAGACAATGGTTGAGCATCCTTGGCCCCCTCGTAGCCCATCCGTAGAATCACGAACTGTTGGTGCATTGTTGATATCGAGTGCACAATATGATACACGAGTGGAGCAAAAGGAACATAAAATATGTGCTTCGAGCTTAATCAATGTCGCACGATAAGGAATGAAAGAGGTGGAATTTTCTAATAGTTTCCGTAGCCTCTCGAAGATAAGTACAGACGTCTCCGTACCGATCCGCAAGACTCTACTAAACCTGCTTAGGACTCGTAGCAGCTATGAACCTAGAGCTCTGATACCAACTTGTCATGACCCAATTTTCCTCCGTTGGGTATCATGATGGCACCTAGTCTTAGGGACTAGGTAAGCCTAACATATACTGAGTAACAATAATAAATAACGTCTGACAACTTTAGAAATTGAATTCTCTATAAAACTTACAATTCCCAAAACTGATAGTACAAGTCATAAGCCTTTCTAGGAGTAGTTATATATAATAAATACATCACTGTTCTGGAACAAAAGGAAACAATGGAAATAAATACAATAGAAGGTAACTTCGGAGCCTGCGAATGTCCAACAGGTGTACCTTGAAGTCTCCAGCATTACCAAGCATAAATCTCAAAACCAACTTGATCCGAAGTACCTGGTTCTGCACAAAAATATGTGAAGATGTGTAGTATGAGTACACCACGGTGGTACCCAGTAGGTATCAAGCCTAACCTCAGTAGAGTAGTGACGAGGTCTGGTCAAGAAACCTACCGAACATATAACCTAAGCAGGATATGACATAAATCTAACAAGATAGGGATATCAAAGTAATGACAATTGCAAGAATAAATCAAACTACAAATAGTAATGATGATAAGGGGAAAACATGAAAGGCAATAGAAATAACCAAGTAATTAAACAACAAGGGTTACAGATAAGTGTAAATATACTCAAGTAGGGAAAAAATGTCAATTCAACCAAACAAATTGTTTCTAATACACGATTCCAATAATTTCATTTATCGTAATCTCATACCAACCACAACTTCCAACCCTTTAACACACACGACACCTAGTGCCCACATCTTTCCATCTCACTTTGCACGGCGAAATCCACGTGCCATTCGGTACGTAATATACGTGTCAATTGCTAATTAAGATGTTCGAGAGATTTCATTTACATATCATGAAGTAAATTTACAATTTCTAGACCAAATAAGAAATCAGCGAGAAAGATGAGTTTTGTTTTAGAAATCATTTGAGTGAGGAAGATAACATTTTCAAATAAAATTCAAAATCGAATAGCTATTGCATTTAATATAGAATTTATTAAGTTAAACATAATAACAATTCTTTTGTAAGTAAAATAAAAACCTCAGACGGGTTAAGAAGATTAAGCTGGGGAAGCAATTGAAATAAAATATAACGGTTGTTAGAAATAGTAGATACTGAATATACGGCGAGTTCTAACTTAAATCACAAAAGGTAACATGATATTAGTTCTTTCATTTTTAAATCACTATATTACTAATGACTCAGCAGGACAAGAGGTAATGACTCAACGTAGTAAATTCACTTTGAATAGTATTAGGAAAAGAGCTAAGGAAATGACGGCAAAGCAGTAATGTCAGTTATAATGACTAAATCCTCAAAAGACAGTGAAAATAGGAGAATACAAATTCTCAGAATTTCATACGAAGGCACTGAAGCCAATACAATAAAATAGGGGATACCAAATACACAAATATGTTGTGGCGTGCAAATCGACCCCACCATATAATCTCGGTATCATCATTCACCCTTATTCCACCATATCAATCCACCCTTATTCACCTGTTGCGGCGTGCAACCTGATCCCACTGTACAATAAACATTAATATCATAACAATAAACATAATATGTTGCGACGCGCAACCCGATCCCACCATATAATATCAATATCATAATTTCACCCTTATTTCACCATAATAATCCATCCTTATTTCACCTGTTGCGGCATGCAACCCGATCCCACCATATAATAAACAATATTACAATATAAATATCCTCCCTTATTCCACCACCTCCCTTATTTTACCTGTTGCGGCGTGCAACCAGATACCCCGTATAATAATTTAAATCAAAAACAACAATTCAACAACTCAATTACAACAATCAAGAGTATGAGTACACGACAACAAGGGAACCACATAAAAATTAAAGGAATACAATAACCTTTACAAGACAACAAGACATGTAAGGCACGTGATAACCACGCAGGTATTCACAACAACTTGGACACGTAGCAGATATGCACGTAGTCATAGAATAACTCAACAATTAAGAGGTAACAAGATAATAATGAAGGCAATGACTACAACCAAGGCATATAAGGGCCAAATAACAAATAAGAGGCAAATAAGGGCTAACCAAATCATATAGAGCATGTAAGAGTAGTCTAACAACGAGATACGACATGTTGTGACAATAATCAAAGGCATGGAAACACACTAGACAATCTAAATCGGTCAAATACCACATATGAACTGGGTACCCACTCGTCACCTTGCGTACACGACTTCCACATAGAAAGATAGCACATTTATTCAATTCCTAAGGGGTAATTTCCCCCACATAAAGTTAGGCAAGACACTCACCTCAATTCGGCCATATCAATACTTAAATTAGCTTTTCCTTTATAAATTCACCTCCGCTCGGCTCAATTTAGCCAAAGACAACTTAAATACATCAAACAATGCAAGAGAAAACAACTTCAATTAACAAAGCTATGATCTTTATACAATTTGCAAAAAGTCAAAAAAAGTCAACCCCTCAGGCCCCCACATCGGAACCCGATAAAATTTACAAAACCGAATACCCATTCTGATACGAGTTCAACCACACAAAAATTATCAAGTTCTGTTATTCGTCCTTCAAATCATCATTTTTCGTTTTTGAAAGATTTTAAAAATTTTCCCAAAATTTCATTTAGATTCTCATGGATTTGATGTTAAATCTAAGATATAATCACAAAATATAGTTGAAAATTGATTAGAGGCACTTACCCAATGATTTGGTATGAAAATCTGCTCTTAAAATCGCGGACTCTCGGACCTAGGGTTCAAAATATGATAAAATGAAGCTAAGATTCGGAGTTCCCAACTTTTAGCAGGATGTAGATGTCTCATTTGCGACACTGGGTTTGCAAATGCGAACTCAGAAAAGCGAAGAATCCTTCGCAAAAGCGAAGCCTGAAAAATCCTATCTCTATTGCAATTGTGAAGAAGCAATTTGCAAATGCGAAGATGAGGCCTTCGCAAAAGCGGCCCAAATGTTCGCAAAAGCGAACTTCCCCTGCCCAATTCATCATCGCATTTGTGAGACTGGCTTCAAAAATGTGAAGCCTACCAGTCCCCAGCATCTTCGCAAATGCGATTCCAAGTCTGCAAAAGCGGTGGTCGCAAATGTGATCCATAACTTGCAAATGCGAGAACATACACCAGCAAATTCTGACCTTCTTACAAACATTTCAAAACATGTACAAAACTTACCCGAGTCCTCGAGGATCCATTCAAAACATCCATGCATGTCTGAAAACATAACATGAACTCGCTCACGCAATCCGAACACCAAAATAACCTCTAGAACCACGAATCGGGTGCCAAAACACACGAAAATCACCATGATCCTCAAGAACTTCTAGGATTAGAACCAAGAGTCCGGACCATCTCAAATCAACTCCAGATAATGAAACAGACATAATCTATGTTCCGCAACCAAAGCCCGGACCCGATATCCTTAAAGTCAAAACATGGTCAAATTTAGGAAAATTCTAAACCTTTAAATTGCCAACTTCCTCCAAATGATGCCGAAATCTTTTAGAAACATCCAAATGAAATTACGGGCATATGCCCGAGTCCAAAATCACCTTTCAGACCTACTGGAACCATCGAAACTCCGATCCGAGGTCGAATACTCAAAAATAATCAAACCTTGGGTCATTTCCTTCAACTTCGAGCTTCTCAAATGAGAGTCACCCCTAAAAACCCTTTCTAAACCTCTCAAAAACCTGATCCAATGATGCACGCAAGTCATAATACACTGTGTGAGACTACTCATGACCTCAAACTGCCGAGATGGACGTAATTGCTCAAAACGACCAGGCGAATCGTTACAAAGATTTTAAATTTATCAGTGGGGTATAATTCTTCAATGTTCATAATTATTTTCTAATTGAAATTAATAGGGGATAATATTACTGATATGATATGTTGGAGAAAATTTTCACCACTTTTAATGCCTCGAATATGCTCTTGCAGCAATATCGAGAGATGGGATTCAAAAAAGTATTCTGAACTTATGTCATATCTGTTTGTGGCTGAGCAACATAATGGGATATTAATGAAAACCATGAAAGCAGGCCTACTGGCTGTTGTCCATTCTCTAAAGTGAATGAGACGAACTTTCACCAAGCTAAGCGTGAAGAGGTCGTGGCCTAGTCGTGGTCATGGCCGTGGTCGGGGAAGAAACTCTAATCATGGTAATAATATGCACCAAAGAACTCTCGTCACCACCAGTAGTGGAAAAGGAAGGAACAAAATCATGAAGCGGTGCAAGCAACAAATGCAGAAAATGCATGCTATAGATGTGGAAGAAAAGGGCACTGTTCAGTACCTGTTGTACGTCAAAGAACCTGCTTGAGCTCTATCAAGCCTCCTTATAGAAGACAAAGAAAAATGCTGAATCAAACTTTAGTTCTAAGATAATTTAGACTTCATGCATTTGGATATAGCTGATTACTTTACACTCCCAGAAGGAGAAACAAGTCATGTGATCAGTGATGAATCTGTAGGAATTTAAATATTTTAATTTTTGTTGTTTGTATTAGATAGTATGGTTATGTAATTGTTGTACATAAATAAAGGTTATGCTTTAATAATGATGTTTATTATTATATTTATTTTGTTTATGTCATTTTGAAGAATATGGATAATCCTCAAATTATGTTTGGATTAAAGACCAATCATGAAGATATTTATGTAATTGATAGTGGAACAACTTATGCCATATTCAAAGATCAGAAATAATTTTCTTATTTTCATAAGGAAAAAGAAAATGTTTCTAAAATTTCTAGTAATATAAGTTTGATTGAGGGCTCTGGAAAAGCCACTATATTTTTGTACTTATTATAGATAATGCATTGTTCTCCTCCAAGTCCTGAAGAAACTTGTTGAGTTTTATAGATATCCGCTGAAATGACTATAATGTTGAGACAATAGATGAAATGAATGTGGAACATCTTTTTATTACAAAGAATATTTTTGGCCGAAAGTGTATTTTAGAAAAGTTACCAACTTTATCTTCTAGCTTATACTATTTTAAAATTAGTACAGTTGAAGCACACTCTATAATAACCAGAAGTTTACTTATTCAAGTACTTTTGTGCTTTGGCATGGCCGTTTAGGCCATCCTGGATCAATAATGAGGAGACGAATTATTGAAAATTTGAGTGGCATCCATTAAAGAACCTGGAGATTCTTACAAATGATGAATTTTCTTGTGATGCTTGTTAATAAGACAAAATGATCACTAGACCATCACCAATGAAGGTTGGCATTGAATCTCCTATCTTTTTAGAGCGTATACATGGGGATATATGTGGACCTATTCACCCACCAAGTGGGTTGTTTAGATATTTAATGGTCCTAATAGATGCATCTTCAAGATGGTCTCATGTGTGCCTACTATCATCTCGCAACATGGCGTTTGCATAGCTATTAGCCCAAATAATTTGATTAAAGGCAAAATTTCCAGATTAACATATAAAGGCTATTCTCCTTGATAATGCTGGAGAATTCACTTCTCAAGATTTTAATGATTGTTGTCTATCAGTTGGGATAAAAGTTGAACATCCTGTAGCTTACGTTCCTACTCAAAATGGCATTGTAGAGTTATTTATTAAACACTTGCAATTGATAGCAAGAGCACTACTTATGAAAATAAAACTGTTCACTACTGTTTGGGGTCATGGTATCTTGCATGTAGCATCACTTATTCATCTCAGACCGATACATTATAATAAATAATCTCTGTCATAATTAGTTTTTTGTCATGAACCAAATATTGCTCATCTATGAATTTTTGGTTGTGCTGTATATGTGCCAGTTGCACCACCGTAGCACAGTAAAATAGGTCCCCAGAGAAGGTTAGGAGTATGTGTTGGGTTTGAATCACCCGCTATTATTTCTATCTTAGACCATTGACGGGAGATTTATTTACTGCTCGATTTGTATATTGTGGATTTAATGAAACAAATTTTCCACAATTAGGGAGAGAGAAAAAAGGAAATCAAAGGAGAAATTGTGCGGAAAGTTTCATCATTATCTCATTTTGATCCACGTACCCTATATGTAATCAGGAGGTCCAAAAGATCATCCATTTATAGAATATAGCAAATCAAAAGGCAGGCACGTTTACTAATTTGAAAAGGATAATTAAGTCACATATATCCGCAGAGAATGTGTTTATCTAAATTGATGTCCCAGCAGGACCATATACTAGCATAAGAGCTAGTGAACCTAAAGCACAACTGAAGCGTGTAGGCCTTTGGCTTCTAAGGATCGAAATCCCAGAAAAAGAAAATCAACAAATGATCAAAATGATACTATGAAGGAATCTCCTGAAAAGGCCCAAGATCTGATTAGTTCTAATATTCCTGAAGATATCATTGAACCCAAGACTCAAGTGAGTGAGGAACTTTTAATAAATTCTACTGGTGATGGGATTAATTTAAATCGATCTGAAATAGTGGTAGATAATGTTTTTGCATATAATGTTGCACTTAACATTATCTAATATAGTGAGGATCTTGAACTTCGATCTGTCAAAGAATTTCGACAAAGATCTGATTAGCCAAAATTGCAAGAGGTAATTCAATCAAAATTGAACTCACTTGCTATAAGGGAGGTCTTTGGACCAATAGTCCAGACACCTGGTGGTATAAAATTAGTTGGTCATAAATGGATTTTTGTGCCAAAAAGGAATGATACAAATGAAATTAAAAGATACAAGGAGCGCCTTGTCGCACAAAGATTCTCACAACGACCTGGAGTCGATTATGATAAAACATATTGACCCATTATGGATGCCATAACATTTTTATATCTCATCAGTTTAGTCCTACATGAAAGGATTGAAATACATATAATGGATGTAGTTACTGCTTATCTGTATGATTCACTTAATAATGAAATTTACATGAAAATTCCAGGAGGATTTAAAATGCTTGAAACATATTCAAATCTCGGAAAATGTATTCAGTCGGATTACAAAGATCTTCGTACGGTTTAAAGTAATCTGGGCGCATGTGATATAACCGCCTCAGTGAATATTTGCTGAAAGAAGATTACATAAATGCTGTTATTTGTCCATATATTTTTATAAAGAAAATAGCATCAGAATTTGTTATACTTGCTATTTATGTTGATGACATAAATTTTGTAGCAACTCTAGAAGAGCTCCAAAAGGCAATTGAATATCTTAAGAAAGAATTTGAGATGAAAGATCTTGGAAATACAAAACTTTGTCTTGGTCTTCAAATTGAACATATTGCAGATGGGATCTTTATACAACAATCTCCCGAGACAAAAAGGGTCTTAAAATGCTTTTACATGACAAACCGCACTTATTGAGTACAACAATAGTTTTTCGATCAATTGAAGTGAATAAGGATCCGTTATGACCTCCAGAAGAGGATGAGAAACTCCTTGGTCCTGAAATACCCTATCTTAGAGAAATTGGTGCACATATCTTGCTAATGCTACAAGGCCTGATATAGCATTTTTTGTTAATTTACTAGCAATATATAGCTCTTCTCCTACACAGATACATTGGAACGGAAGTAAGCATATATTGCGTTATTTAAAGGGAACTCTTGATATGCGTTTGTTTTATGCGAACAAAGGTAGTGCAGATCTTGTTGGTTATGCAAAGGCATGTTATGTATCTGATCCCCATAAAGCTCGATCTCAAACTGGGTACATGTCTACATGTGGAGGTATTGTCATATCATGGCGCTCCACAAAGAAATCTATTGTTACTACTTCTTCAAATCATGCTGAGATAATAGTTATTCATGAAGCAAGTAGGGAATGAGTATGGTTAAGATCGGTGATTCATTTTATTCGAGAAAAATATAGTTTGGAATGTGATAAAAGATCCACAACTTTATACGAAGACAATGATTCATGCATAGCCCAATTGAAGGGAGGATTTATAAAAGGAGATAGAACGAAGCACATTTCACCAAAATTATTCTACACACATGATCGTCAGAAAAATGGTAATATTGATGTGCAACAAATCCGTTCAAGTGACAATCCAACAGATTTATTCCCTATATCTTTGCGAACTTTAACTTTTGAGAATATGGTATACATGATTGGAATGCGGAGACTCAAATATTTGAAACAAGGTTTACATCAAGGGGAGAAAGATGCACGTTGTACTCTTTTTCCCTTACCTAAGATTTTATCCCACTGGGTTTTCCTGGTAGTCTTTTTAACGAGGCAACAAATAATGCGTATTACAAGATATGTGTACTCTTTTTCTTTCACCAAGAGTTTTTCCCACAGGATTTTTATTCTTAGTAAGGTTTTAATGAGGCACATTATCTGTTATTGGACATCCAAGGGGGAGTGTTATAAATCCTGCAAGTGGATTCATCCACTTGCAACGGTGGATGTCTTCCATAATAGGTTTTGGATTGGTTATGTATTAACAACGGAATTTGGATTGGTTATGGATTGGTTCTGTATTCATAACAAGTTTTGGATTAGTTTTTGTAACAACGAATTATGTCTATAAATAGGTTCATTGATGAACCTATTGGAGACACTCTGAAAACATAGAAATCCTCTCTTCTAATATTAGCATTCCCTACTTATATTAAGTTCTAGTTAATTACATAGTTCTTGCTATATTGCTTTTATTTCATAGCACATGTTATCTTTTTAGAATTCAAGAACTTAATTATAGAAGAGTTAACCCAAATGGTCACCTATTCAACCGCATAAATTAAAATAACGGATAAATATATAATATATATGTATAACTATGTATAATTAGTATATATTATATATATCACTATAAAAGTAAATAGAGAATTTGACTAGCTATTGCATAAAAATCCCTTAATTCTATCCAATGGTCCAAAACGACTAATAGAAGTTCACTGGGAACAAGTGTACATATAGTCATTCTCAGGGACACAATTAGAGATAAATCAATACTTATTTTGTCCTGAAATTTAAGACTAAAATCTTACAGAATCTTAGAGAAATGTCCCAAAAGAGTCCTAACTTACCAACCTCTAGCCATTGATCATACACTTACCAATACTAGCCAAACACATATAAAAATTGAAAAACCCAAATAATAAGGTTCTTTCTCTCCAACAATTACCCGCAAAGATCTCATTCCATATTTTAAAGTGTGATCAACAACATTAGATGCAAGACTGAAAGAAAACTTCATGGACGAGGTAGCAAACAAGGTGATGAAATACAACATATATATATATATATATAGATTCAAAAAATCTAAGCAAACAAAAAGACCTTTTTCAATGGTTATGGTTGAAATTCATTGAAAACTTATAATGAGTCAATATACAAAATTGGAGAAGATTGGTGGTGCTTTGGTATCACAATTCGTAGTTAAAATCAAGTTCAAATAATTCTTCTGTGACACATGTAAAAAAAATATATATCACGCATGTATCACACACACAGGTACTGTTACGCGACGCCTTCCTGAGATTCCTTAGAAGGGCAACGTAAGGCTAAGCAACTGATGTCAGTGCAGTTACTATCCGCCAACTAAGTTCCCTTCCGTACACTAGACGAGAATGTCAGTGTCGTACAACAAAACAATCGTCAATAGAAATTGAGAGAACAAAAATCAGAATTGCGAATGAAAGAAAGCTTGATTGCATTAATGAAGGCTATTACAGAAAATTAATACGGTATCGAGGGGGAGAGACACCAGTATAGAGAATTGTTTGACTGCTTGATCCACCCTAATAATGCTTACAAAAAATAAACCAAAGTTACAAGACTTGACCTAACTAAGCTAGAGGAACATAATGGAAGTACATGAAATAAAACTACTCTATATTTACAATGAAAAGAACGTATTTTTCTACAAGGTAGAAAAAGGTCCGTTGTCAGCAACCATGTCTTTGGCATCACGGTCTGCGTGCGTGGCATAGTCCGCTTGCACGGCGATGTTGGTATCTGCCTGTATCTAGGCGCTGGCGAGGGCTATCGGTGGGGCGACAAAGGCACATGCGGGTTTGTCAGTTGGAGCATCCAAGACCACGGGGCCGTCCATGGAGCTAGGCGTTGGGAGGCTTGATAGGACGCCATGGGGCGCATCGAAGAGGTCTTGGGGCATGCTCGAAAGCCGCCCATGACATTGTCCCCCAACTGAGTTGGCGACGTCCTCGACGCCTTACTTGAAAGATAATCATCCATTAGTATCTTGTAGGCCTTGAGGTTTGTTCCCCTCTCCCAAGTATTCTCCACAGCATCACACCCTGCCATTTCACCAAGAACTCTTGGTGATCTTTCATTGATGCGTGAATCACTTTATCATCAAGAATAGCTTCGGCACGCCTTTTCCCAGTTGAATTGGGGCCTCGAATACTAGGTAATTTGAGTTGGCTCCGTGAAGGATCCTCCATGTCTTCCCAAAAAGGTTTCAGAAGACTGACATGGAAGAGGGGGTGGATTTTCTACCAAGCTGGGCTATCCACCCGGTATGCAACTTTCCCAATGCGCTTTTCAATTGACAAGGGTCCAATGTATTTTTGCAATATGAGAGGGTCATGGACCCCTCCAAACAAGTACCTCTTTGGGATTTGGACCATCACTTTGTCTCCTACTTGGTATTCAACAACGCGACGATTTTGATCAGCATGCCTCTTCATACGTTTTTGGGCTTTGACAAGATAGCTCCGCACTATCTCCAAAATTTGCTTCCATTATCTTGAGAAGCTAGCAGCTCGAGGAGATTTTGACATGTTTGTATCATTCACGGTGTGTGGGAGTAGCGGTTGCTTACCAGTAACAATTTTAAATGCGCTTTTATTTGTACTAGAGCTCTTTTGTGAATTGAAACACAATTTAGCAGCATCTAGAAGCTTCACCCAGTTCTTCTGTGATCCAGTTACAAAGTTGCGGATGAAACCTTGAGTTGTGACTCAATTTTGACCCGAGGCACTTAAAGATTTGGATCCAAAAGTTGCTAGTGAAGCGTGAGTCGCGATCACTAAAGATGTCTTTAGGAAGGCCCCAGTATTTGACGACATGAGAGAAGAAGAGTTGATTTGTATATTCTGCTGTCACAACCCAAATCTCCCTCCGTAAGATGTCGTGACGGCACCTAATCTCTAGGACTAGGTAAGCCTAACAAATTGCGGAAAAATAGAAATGAAAGCAAAATTTAACAACTAGACTGCAATAGATAACTATAAAATGATAAAATTACGCTCGACATGTACAAGCAACCAAAGTACTAGAGTATACACAGAGTTCCCAAAAATCGGTAATTATAAGGCACAAGCTACAGAAGAAAAACTAGTATCTCTATACACTAAAGTCTAAGAAAGTACGGAAGGGTAAACGACATAGGAGGGAATAGAAGGGGACTCCGAGGTCTGCGGGTGCGGCAAATGTACCTTGAAATCTCCATACAACAGCAAGCACTCTCAGCTAATAGCGGGGCTGATAAGAGGTACCTAGATCTGCACACAAAACATGTGCAGAAGAGTAACACGATTACACAACAACAGTACACAGTAAGTCCCAAGCCTAACCTCGGTAGATTAGTGACGAGGTCAGGTCCGGGCCCTACTGGGATATAATAATAAGATAGATGATATAATAAAAATGAAGAAAGACAGAGAATTTAACAGAAAGAATTCACAGAGAAATAACAACACAGCACAATAAGATAATCAACAGGGGCACTCCCAAGATACCATCTCGTAGTCCCAAAAGTAAATACTCAACAGGGGATCTCCCGAGATACCGTCTCGTAGTCCCAAAAGTAAATATGCAAGGAGATCTCACGAGCTACCGCCTCGTAGTCTCAAAAGTACATGTGCAGGGGGGTCTCCCGAGGTACCACCTCGTAATCCCAAAAGTAAATATGCAGGGGGATCTCTCGAAGTACCTCCTAGTAGTCTCAAAAGTAAACACACACCTCAATCGGTGGAAATAGCAATTAACAACAAGAATTCTACAACTAAGGTTGACACAAATCAAGCAAAGGCGGGAATTTAACTAAATATACTGCACAAATTTCAAATAAGAATTTAAGACACGTAGACATGTGAAACTAGACCAAATAGGATAACTACACATGCTGGTATAACTCAATTAAGGTGTAACCAACTACTACTCAGCAAGAAACCTGATTTTTTGACAACTAACCGTGTACGCATTTGTCACCTCGTGTACACGTCGCTCACATATCACAAAATTATGACAATAGTACCAAATCCTAAGGGGTTTTCCCCACACAAGGTTAGGCAAGCCACTTACCTCGAACCAAGCTCAATCAATTAGTAAGAATGCCCTTCCTCGATTATCTGACTCAGAATGGCCCAGATCCAATCGATGCCTCTGAAAATCCCTCAAAATTTTGTCCAAATCCGAGCTCACTATCTCAAATTTTGATAAAAATGGCTAAACCCTTGTTTTTGAAATGTTATAGCCTGCCCATATGAAACCTTCTTCGCGAACGCGACCTCACTCTCACGTCCACATTGGAAAAATAATTACTTATCCGAAATTCCTTCTCCGCGAACGTGAGTGACCTCTCTGGAACGCGGAGCTTCCACTGAATGCTTCTTTGTGTACGCGACACTTTACTACGCAAACACTAGAAAAAATGCCTTGGTATTCCACCTGCCCTACTTCCTCTAGCGAACACGATATCCTTCACGTGTTCGCGGTGCACCCCTGAACATACCTTCACGAACGCGAAGCACAATTCCTCTCCTGCCACCAGCTCCTCTTCACGAAAGCGGAACTCCCCACGTGAACATGAAGAAGGACACCATCAACTGTACACCAGATTTTTCAGCAACTCCTACAAGTCCAAAACTAGTCTGTTAACAATCTGGAATCAACCCAAGGCCCCCCGGACCCCAACCAAACATATCAACAAGTACTAAAACATCATCCAAAGTTAGTCGATCCCTCAAATCACATCAAACATCAACAAAAACACGAATCATACTCCAAATTCAAAATTAATGAACTTTGAAACTTCAAACTTCTACAACATATGCCGAAACATATCAAATCACGTCCGATTGACCTCAATTTTTGCACACAAGTCATATTTGACGTTACAGACCTACTCCAACTTCCAGAATCGGAATCCGACCCCGATATCAATAATTCCACTTCCGGTCATACTTCTCAAAAATTCAACTTTCACCATTTAAAACCTAATTCAGCTATAGACCACCAATTCACAATCCGAACATGCTCCTAAGTCCAAAATCACCCAACGGAGCTAATGGAACCAAGGAAACTACATTTCGGAGTCCTATTCACACAATTACAACTACGGTAATCTTAGAAATTAAGCTTCCATTTTAGGGACTAAGTGTCCCAAATCACTCCAAAACCGCAAACAAAACCTCCCGGCAAGTCACATAAGTAGAAAAAGATACGGGGGAAGCAGTAAATAGGGGATCGGGGCTAATACTCTCAAAACGACCAGCCAGTTCGTTAGATCCTCCCCCTCTTAAAATAATCGTTCGTCCTCGAATGAGTATAGAGACATACCTTAAGTGGTGAAAAGATGAGGATAACGGCTGTGCATATCATGCTTGGTCTCCCAAGTCGCCTCCTCGACCGCTTGACCTCTCCACTGAACCTTCACAGAAGCAATGTTCTTTGAACTCAACCTTGGATCCTGCCAGTCCAAAATTGCCACTGGCTCCTCAACGTAAGATAAATCCTTGTCAAACTAGACTAAGATGAATCCAAAACATGAGACAGATCATCGTGATACTTCCGGAGCATAGAAACATCGAATATCGAATGAACTTCTTCTAGACTGGGAGGCAAGGCAAGCTCATAAGCAACCTCCCCAACATGTCGCAACACCTCAAATGGGCCAATAAACCTTGTGCACAGCTTTCCCTTCTTTCCGAACCTCAAACACCCTTCATGGGTGACACCTGGAGTAGGACTCGCTCTTCAACTACGAATGCAACATCGCGAACCTTCCGATCCGCATAACTCTTCTGTCTGGACTAGGCTGTGCAAACTCAATCCTAAATAACCTTAACGTTCTCCAGAGCATCCTGAACTAAGTCTGTACCCAATAACATAGCCTCGCCCGACTCGAACCAACCTACTGTATACCGACACCGCCTACCATAAAAAGCCTCATACGGTGCCATCTGAATGCTCGATTGATAACTATTGTTGTAGGAAAACTCCGCAAGTGGCAAGAACTGATCCGAAGAACCTCCAAACTCAATCACACACACACAGAGCATATCCTCTAGTATCTGAATAGTGCGCTCAGACTGTCCGTCCGTCTGAGCGTGAAATGATGTGCTCAACTCCACTCGAGTACCCTACTCATAATGTACGACCTTCCAAAATCGTGATGTAAACAGCGTACCCTGGTCAGAGATGATAGATACCAGCATGCTATGAAGTCTGCCAATCTCGCGGATATAAACTCGAGCCAGCTGCTCAGAAGAATAAGTAGTCATCACAGGAATAAAATGAGCTGACTTAGTCAGCCAATTCACAACCACCCAACTGCATCAAACTTTCTTTGAGTCTGTGGAAGCCAACAATGAAATCCATAGAGATCCTCTCCCATTTCCACTCCGGGATCTCTAACTTCTGAAGCAATCTACCTGGATGCAGATTCTCATACTTACCTGCTGGCAATTTAGACACCGAGCTACATGTTCCACTATGTCCTTCTTCATCCTCATCCACCAGTATTACTGCCTCAAGTCCTAATACATCTTCGCGGCACCCGGATGAACCGCGAACTGTGAGCCTCATAGAGAACCAACTCATGCAATCCGTCTACATGGGGCACACATAGTCTGCGCTACATCCTCAAAGCACCATCATTTCCAGTAGTGAACTCCTTAGCATCATCATGCTGAACCGTGTTTCAAAGGAAAAGCAGACGGGGGTCATCATACTGATGCTCCTTGACATGATCATAAAGAGAAGACTGAGAGACCACACAACCCAACACTCGACTCGGCTCAGAAATATCCAATATAACAAACTGGTTGGCCAAGTTCTGAAAATCCAATGTCAATGGCCTATCTGCTGCTGGTAGATATGCCAAGCTCCCCAAACTTTCTGCCCAGTGACTCAAGGCATCGTCCACCACATTGGCCTTCCCTGGATGGTACAAAATGATAATATCATAATCCTTAAGCAGTTCCAACCACCTCCGCTGATGCAAGTTAAGATCCTTCTGTTTGAAAAGATGCTGCAAACTTCGGTGATCTGTGTAGATCTCACAAGGGACACTGTACAAATAGTGTCTCCAAATCTTCAAGGCATGAAAATAGCTGCTAAATCAAGGTCGTGGACATGATAGTTCTTTTCATTCAGCTTCAGCTGTCTAGATGCGTAGGCAATCACCCTACCGTCCTGCATCAACACCGCGCCAAGACCAAACCGCGATGCATCACAATATACAATATAAGACCCTGAACATGTAGGTGATACAAATACTGGGGTTGTAGTCAAAGCTGTCTTGAGCTTCTGTAAGCTCTCCTCACACTCCTCTGTCCACCTGAATGGAGCACCCTTCTGGGTCAGCCTGGTCATAGGTGCTGCAATAGAAGAGAAACCCTCTACAAATCGACAGTAATACCCTACCAAACCAAAAAAACTTTGAATCTTCGAAGCTGAGGACGATGTAGGTCAACTCTGCACTGCTTCCACCTTGATCCCATCACTCGAAACCACATGACCCAAGAATGCCACTGAGTCTAGCCAAAACTCACACTTTGAAAATTTTGCTTATAATTTCTTTTCTCTCAAGGTCTGAAGCACAGTCCTCAGGTGCTGCTCATGATCCTCCCGAGTCCGGGAGTACACCAGAATGTAGTCAACAAACACAATGATGAATGAGTCAAGATAGAGCCGGAACACACATTGCATCAAATGCATATATGTTGTTGGGGAATTGGTCAGCCCAAATGATATCACAAGGAACTCGTAGTGGCCATACCGAGTCCTGAAAGCAGCCTTCGGGATATCTAGCTCCCGAATCTTCAACTGATGATAGCCTGAACATAAGTCAATATTGGAAAACACTTTGGCACCTTGAAACTAATCAAATAGGTCATCAATACGAGGCAATGGATACGTATTCTTCACTGTAACTTTGTTCAACCAACGATAATCAATTCACATATGCATGGAACCATCCCTTTTCTTCACAAGCAAGACCGAAGCACCCCAAGATAACACACTGGGCCGAATGACGCCATTATCCAGCAGTTCCTGTAACTGCTCCTTCAACTCCTTCAATTCAGGAAGAGCCATACGATATGGAGGAATAGAGATGGGCTGAGTGCCTGGCAACAAATCAATACCGAAATCAATACCTCTATCGGGTGGCATGCTTGGAAGATCAGCTGGAAATACATCTGGATAATCCGTCACTCCTAGGATTGACTCAACTGTAGGGGTATCAATACTAAAATCTATCACATAAGCTAGATACGCGTCACACCCCTTCTTAACCATTCGATGAGCTTTAAGAAATGAAATAACTCTGCTGGGAGTATAATCTAAGGTACCTATCCACTCTAATTGTGGTAATCCTGGCATAGCCAATGCCACGGTCTTGGCGTGACAATCAAGAATAGCATAATGGGGCCCAATCAGTCAATGCCCAAAATAATATCAAAATCTACCATACTGAGCAATAATAAGTCGGCTCTGGTCTCAAAACCACTTATAACCACCAAACATGACCGATACATATGGTTAACAAAAATAAAATCTCCCACAGGTGTAGACACATAAACAAGAGAACTCAAAGAATCACGAGATACTCCCAAATAAAGAGCAAAATAAGAGGACATATAGGAATAAGTGGATCCTGGACCAAATAAAATCGATGCATCTCTATGACAGACCAGAACAATACCTGTAATGATAGAGTCGGAAGAAACTTCCACTGTACGAGAAGGAAGAGCATAATATCTGGTTTGGCCTCCCCTCTAGGGAATAATAAGTGGTAGTTGGTGCTGTAATCATATCCTGAGGACTCGGTGGAGCACACGGGGCCTGAGACATCTGTGGAGATGCACCCCTCCTAAGTCTGGGGCAATCCCTCACGATATGGCGAGTGTCGCCAAACTCAAAATAAGCTCTCGGAGGGCGTGGCTGTTGTGACTGGCTCGGGCCAGGTCTGCTGGATTGACTGCTAAAATCATATCGTGTAGGAGGTGCACAAGATACTGACAGTGCATAATAAGGCTCTTGGGGCCTAGAAGGGGCCGAAATACCACTAGCGGCTGGAAGTGCTGAATGAACGGTGTGAATCACATAGACACTACCATGACAAACTGCAGCTCAGGCACGAGTACCACTATAAGTTCCAGACTCTCGAGACCTCTTGGCCTCCCTCTCCTCTCTCTCTCCCGAGCAAGCATACCCTCCAATCTCCTAGTAATACTCACAACATACTGGTATGAAATATTCATCTCCCACTCCCAGGCCATGCTAAGCATGATACTGGGGTGGAGTCCCTCGATAAACCGACAGACCCTCTCTCGAACTGTGGCAACCAAGGCTGGTGCATGTCAGGCCAAATCACTGAAGCGAGCTGGATACTCTGACACAGTCATAGAACCTTGGCACAACTGCTCAAACTCTACGCGCCATGCGACTCTGAGACTCTGGGAAACATACTCCCTCAAGAACATATCCGAGAGCTGCATTCTCTGACACAATCCATGTAAATGAAGTTGCCTCAGTCGGGCTACCCAACTCTTAAGCACGCCACCACTGATAGGCTACTCCTGTAAGCTGGAATGGATTAAAGGAAACACCACTCAACTCCGCTACACCCATAGTACGGAGAAATACAATGACACTCCTCAAAAAAACCCTGGGCATCCTCTGGTGCCAATCCACTGAAGGTATGATGGTGGTACTTCTTGTACCTCTAAGGTATGAGCTGCTCCATCTCAAAAACTGTTGCCCTAACCTCAGGCTAAATTGGAGCTACCAGCTGCATCGGTATAATCTTTGGAACCTGGTCGATCTGAACCCACTGCTCTAGGGTACGAGCAACGGGAGTCTGTGCTCCTCCCCCGACTTGAGATGTGGCAAGAACAAGTGGAATCAATCCAGCCTGAGCCAAGGTGCTGAACATGCTTTGAACTGGGCTAGAGTCCCCCGACAACTGGTGAAATAATAGGTATCTCAGGTGCCTGCCATCCAGCTGGGGCTACTAGGAACTCCTCTGTATCAGCTCGTGCAGGTGCTCTGACTGCGCCATGTGGACATCATCGGCCTCTACCCTGGACCTGGCCCCGGCCTCTCACGGCTCTAGCAGGGGCCGCGGGTGCCTGGTCATATGATCCGCATGTACGTGTACTCAGCATCTGTGAGAGAATAGAAGACATAAGTTTAGAGTTTCGAAGACAACAATTTCGCACGACAAGAAATCAAAGAAGTGTAATTTTTCCTAAGAATTCCATAGCCTCCCGAAGATAAGTACAGGAGTCTCCGTACCGATCCACGAGACTCTAATAAACTGCCCTGTGACTCACGACACCTATGAACCTAGAGCTCAAATACAAGCTTGTCACGATCCAAATCTCCCTCCGTAAGATGTTGTGACGGATCCTAGTCTCCACGACTAGGTAAGCCTAATAAATTACAGAATAACAGAAATGAAAACAAAATTTAACAACTAGACTGCAATTTATAATTATATAAAATGATAAAATCCACTCGGCATGTACAAGCAACCCAGAACTAGAGTATACATAGATTTCCCAAAAGCCGGTAATCATAAATCACAAGATTAGAAGAAAAACTAGTATCTCTATACACTAGAGTCTAAGAAAGTATGGAAGGGCAAACGACATATGAGGGATTAGAAGGGGACTACGAGGTCTGCGGACGCGGCATATATACCTTAAAGTCTTCGTATAGCAGCAAACACTCTCAGGTAATAGCGGGGATGATAAGAGGTACGTGGATCTGCACATAAAACATGTGCAGAAGAGTAGCATGAGTACACCAAAACGGTACCCAGTAAGTGCCAAGCCTAACCTCAGAAGATTAGTGACGAGGTCAGGTCCGGGCCCTTTCGAATATAATAATAAGACAAATGATATAATAAAATCAAAGAAATATGGAGAATTTAACATTAAGAATTCACAGAGAAGTAACAACACAACACAATGAGATAATCAACAAGGGCGCTCCCGATATACCGCCTCATAGTCCCAAAAGTAAATACTCGACAGGGGATCTTCCGAGATACCGTCTGGTAGTCCCAAAAGTAAATATGCAAAGAGATCTCTCGAGGTACCGCCTCATAGTCTGAAAAGTAAATGTGCATGGGGATCTCCCGAGGTACCACCTCGTAGTCCCAAAAGTAAATGTGATGGGGGATCTCCCGAGGTACCGCTCGTAGTCCTAAAATTAAACACACAACTCAAATAGGTGAAAAAAGAAATTAACAACAAGAATTCTACAACTAAGGTTGACACAAATCAAGTAAGGGAAGGAATTTAACTAAACATGTTGCACATATTTTAAATAAGCATTTAAGACATGTAGACATGTGAATTTAGACTAAACAAGATAACTAAACATTCTGGTATAACTCGATTAAGGTGTAACAGGCTACCACTCAGTGAAAAACCGGATTTCACAATAACTAGCCCGTGTACGCACTCGTCACCGCTCGTACACAGCGCTCATATATCACATAATTACAACAGTACCAAATCCTATAGGGATTTCCTCCACACAAGGTTAGGCAAGCCAATTACCTCTAACCAAGCTCAATCAATTAGTAAGAATGCCCGTTCCTCGATTATCCGACTCCGAATGACCCAAATCCAATCGATGGCTCTGAAAATCCCTCAAACTTTCGTCCAAATCCAAGCTCTATATCTCAAGTTTTGATAAAAATTACTAAACCCTCATTTTTGAAATGTTATAGTCAGCCTAGGTGAAACCTTCTTTGGGAAGCAACCTCACTCCCGCGTTCGCGTTTAACAAATAATTACTGACCATAAATTTTGGACTTAGGAGCGTGTCCAGATTGAGAATTGGAGGCCTGTAGCTGAATTAGGCTTGAAATGGTGTAAGTTGAATTTTTGGGAAGTTTGACCGGAAGTGGACCTTTTGATATCAAGGTCGGATTCCAATTCCGAAATTTGTAATAGGTCCATAATGTCAAATATTATTGTATGCAAACATTGAGGTCAATCGGACGTGATTTGATATGTTTCGGCACCAGTTGTAGAAGTTTGAAATTTCAAAGTTTATTAAGTTTGAATTTGGAGTATGATTCGTGTTTTTATTGTTGTTTGATGTGATTTGAGGGCTCGACTAAGTTTGGATTATGTTTTAGGACTTTTTGGTATGTTTGGTTGAGGCCCAAGGGGCCTCGGATTGATTCCGGATGGTTAACGGACTAGTTTTGGACTTGTAGGAGTTGCTGAAAAATCTAGTGTCTAGTTGCTGGTGTCCTTCTTCGCGTTCACGTGGGGAGTTCCCCGTTCGTAAAGAGGAGATGGTGGAAGGAGAGCAATTCTGCTTTGTGTTCGCGAAGTGTGGGCTGGCTTTCGCGAAGGTATATTCAAGAGCGCACCACCAACGCGTGAAGGATATCACGTTCGTGTAGAGGAAGTAGGGCATCTGGGATCCCAATACGTTCGTGTAGTAAGCGTCACGTTTGCGAAGAAGCAGTCAGTGGAAGCTCTGCGTTTGAGAGAGGTCACTTCCGTTCGCGGAGTAGGAATCACCCAACGGAGCTAATGGAACTGACAAAACTCCATTCCGGAGTCTTCTTCACACGGTTCCAAATACGGTCAAAATCCTAGAACTTAAGCTTCCATCTTAGGGATTAAGTGTCCCAAATCACTCCGAAATCGCAAACAAAACCACCGGGCAACACATAAGAAGAAAAATATATGGGGGAAGAAGTAAATAGGGGATCAGGTCTAATACTATCAAAACCACCGGTCGGGTCATTACATCTGCTGATATATATTATGGGGCTGCTATAAAGGTAGCATACTTGGAAAATGATCCACCACAACCAATATAGTTGTGAGGTCTCTAACCTTAGGAAATCCGATGATGAAATGCAGGGAAAAACTTTTTCAAGGTCTCTTTGGGAAAGCTATAGTTACAAGAGTCATGCTTGTGTCAAGCGGTCCGACTTATCCTTCTAACATACTAGACAAATCTTCACATACTGAGCGACGCCATCGGCCATTTGAGGCTAATAATATACACGACAAAGTAATGTTATGGTGCGTTCTTCACCGGGATGTCCGACCCATAAAGTATCGTGACATTCCGCCAAAATAGTCCTTCCCAGATCTCCTCATTTAGGAACATAAAGTCGGTTCCCTTTCACTTTCAGGAAACCATCTTCCATGTAGAAATGGAGAGTCTTGCCCTGCCCTACCAAGTCAACCAAATATTGTGCAGCAGGATCCTTGATGAGTAGATCCTGTATCTACTCTTTTATGTTGGTTGCTACTTTGCTCCCCCTTAAGGTGGTGAGTAGGAAAACCAATGCTAGATCAGCTCTCTGAATGAACGCATCAGCAACATGATTAGTCTTCCACTTTGCTACTCTAGGTTGGTTGAAGTGAACTCCGCTAGGATTTCCTTCCACCTGGCATGTCGACCACTCGGCTTCGGGTGGGTCATGAAATTGCTAACGGTTGTGTTGTCTGTCTTGAGCATGAACATGGTTCCCAGTAGATAGTGCCTCCAAAGGCGTAAGCAATGAACGACATCAATTAATTCTTTCTCGTGGGCGGCATAGTGCCACTCTGCATCCTTCAGCTTTCAGCTCTCGTACGCTACATGATGCCTTTCTTGTAGCAAGAAATTGGGAAGGGAATAGTCGGAGGCATCCATTTGTACTTTGAATGGCTTGGCCAAATCAGCGAGAGCTAAAATGGGGCTACTAAACATAGCCGCTTTCAAGGTGTTGAAGGCCTCCGCTCGTCGAGATCCTCAATCCCAAGCTGTGACCTTAAAAAATTATGTCAATGGCACTGTGATGAGGGAGTAATGTTTCACAAATCGCCGATAGAAGTTGCATAGGCCAAGGAATGCCCTCAAGGCATCGATATCCTTAGGTGGCAGCTAATCTGTGATAGCTTAAATCTTCTGTTGGTCCATCTTGATCCGCCCTTCCTCGATTACATGTATCAGGAAGTCAATATGTTTTTTAGCAAATGAGCACTTGGATAGCTTCGCATATAATTGATGCTCGCTTAATAGGGCTAGGACCTTACGCAACTGCTCCAAGTGTTCTTCTAGTGTTTGGCTATATACCACAATTTCATGCAAGTAGACCACCATGAACTCGTCAATATACTCTCAAAAGACTTGGTTCATTAGGGTGCAAAATGTGGTTGGAGCGTTAGTCAAGCCGAATGGCATAACTAGGAAGTCGTACGACCCATATCTTGTCACACAGGTCTTCTTGTGTTCATCACCCTCTGCAATCCGAACTTACCAATTACCTGTCTTCAGGTCTATTTTGGTGAACTCCGTCGTGCCACCTAGTTTATCGAACAAGTCTGCCATTAGTGGAAAAGGATTTTGTTTAGAGCCCGATAATCCAAACAGCATCATAGGCTGCCATCATGTTTATTTTGGAATAGCATAGGGGACCTGTATGGGGACTTGGAGGGAACGATTATCCCTGTGTCTAGCATTTCCATCAACTGTCTTTGAAGCTCGGTGAGTTCATGTTGTGACATTCTGTGAGGCACTGGGGCGGGTGGCTTCATACCTAGCATCAGCTCGATCTCATGGTCCACAATGCACCCAGGCGGGAGTCATTTTTGCATGTCATGTGGCATGACGTCTTCAAACTCCAGTAGCAGATCCTTCACGGGTGTAGGAATGGTACCGGATGAGTCTTATATATCTTCAATGCAGAGGGTATCCAGGAACATAGGATCATGTCTTTTGACCGCCTTCTTCAACTACAAGGCCGGGATGTTCTCAGCAGCCATCTTCATGGGAATGCACGGGATAATGCAGGGCTTGGCCCTGTTTGTTCCCATCATCAGTAGCATGTCGGCATATGATATGAGCATGGTGTTAGTTTGACTCAGGAATTCCAGCCCAACTATCAACTCGAAGTCATCTATGATCACCATGCGTAGGTTGAATTTTCCTTCATAAGGACCAAGCTTCACTGGTACTTCTTTGGCTATTCCACCCACTGGCTAAGGAGGTGAGTTAATAGCCTTGATACGACCTCTTCCCTTCCCATAACTAGACCAAGGCGCTACACCTGAGTCGAGGCTAAGTAGTTTTGGGTAGCACCCGTGTCTATAATCGCCCAAATGGGATTGCCATTTACCTTCATCTCGATGAACATTAAGGTCCTCTCTTGTTTAAGAGGAGTCCTCTCATCCGCCTTCTTTTTTTCTTTCTTGGTGATTGGGAAGGGGTCCTTCTTCTTTCGGATACCAACACAGGTTCCCTTTAAGGCCTCAAAAATAGAGCCAACAATTGCATTGAAGGCACCTAATGGTTCGGTATGGTCCGCATCATGTGCGTTGTCATCCGTCCCATCATCAAAAGCTTGATGGACGTTCATCTGTGCATGTGGGCATTCATTATTCCAATGTGCTCCACCAAAATGACACCATCCTAGAGGGGGTTTCCTCCCATGAACGTTTTTGTTGGATGTAGTGGTAGTACAGCCTGAGGAGGGAGCGTTAGATTTGGTTTCACTTCGATCTCCCCCACTTCTGCTAGGGCCACAAGTGCTAGGATGGCCCCTTTGTCTCCTTCCCAGATAGGTTGTTGAGGCCTATCCTTTCGAGTTTCCACTTGATAGTCCCCAAAGCATTCTGTTGACCCAAGTCACTGCATGGTTTTGAAGATTGACAAATTCCTACCCAGTTGAACCAGGTACATCAGGGTAAACATCTCGAACGAACCAATTGGCACAAGAACCGTACATGCACAGGAGATAAACTTGGTCTATGAATTATACATGAACTAAGAGGTTGTCTCCTAATGCGAAAAGGTTGCAAATTAATAAGGGGTTAGAATTCGAGTTAAGGAAGGACAGAAATAAAGGAAGTTGAGATAAACACAAACTCTTCTACCAAGGAAGAGTTGCACTAGAACTAAACATGAACATCTTAACTTCTGGCGCTATATAATGTTGAAGTATTCCTACTGAAGAATAATTCGCACACAGACAGAATTGAAGCAAGAACTGAAGGCAAAAGTACTAGAGAAATTTTGCAAGTAGAATCATTGTGCGATACAAAGGCTACTGACCATCTAGAAGAACCAGTTCCATCAGTTTGTCTTTCGAGTCTAGTTGGTTGTAGTAGGTGATTTAATATTGTATCTTTCAGCTTTATTAGAAGAAATTGTAATAGGTACACATTGTTCAAGTTAGAGTTAACTTGAAGCTTGTCGCAATTAGCTAGAGGCTAGGTTGCTACAAGGGGATTAGAGTTAGTCCTTAGGTTTACAAAAGAGTTTATTTTGTAAATGTTGTTTGGCTCAGAGTTGTAGTGAAGAGATTGGGAAAATCCTGCAGAGGAGTAGGTCGTGGTTTTTCACCTTTTGAGCTGGGTGTTTTCCACGTAAATATCTCTGTGTTTTTACTTTACTGCATTTATTATTCCGCACAAGTAGAGGTTGGAACACCAAGAAGAACCAGGTTCCTCTATTACGACAGCACTCGAAAATTGGACACCACACAAATCACCCCCCTCCTCTTGTGTGGTATTGACATATAAAATATCACACTCCACTGCTTGGATCGCCTTGGGTAACATGTCTACCCTTTTTCTTTGCATCTCTATAAGGGTATAAGGTTTCAACCCTTCTAGGAATGTGAAGAGTTTTTCATTTTCCCCCATCTCATGTATGTTCAGCATGAGCACAAAGAATTCGTGCACGTAATCCCGCACTGATTTGGTCTGGCAGAGTTCCCATAGCTTTCTCCTTGTATTCACCATTTTTGGGGAAGAACTGTAGGCATATGGCTGCCTTTAGTTCCTCCTATGTCTCGATAGCATCTTCACATGCACTGATGGCTTCGTACTTCACCCGCCACTAGGGTTTAGCATCACCTTGAAGATACATGGCAGCAATTGTTACCTTCTTAGCTTCCTCTAGGCCCCCCACGGCATCGAAACACCGTTCGATGTCTAAGATGAAGTTTTCCACATCTTTGGAATTCCGAGATCCACTGTATGGCTTTGGCTCATGAATTTTTAGTTTTTTTTCCATAGGGGCGAGGTTCACAGCACCCCAGATTTGGTTTCCGCCTCCTCGAAGCACGACTTGTAGAACATCACTCAACACCTCACAGCCACTTAGTATCAGCCCCTCGGGCAACCTCACTGTCACTCATCACTCGGCACTCAGCACTCAGTAGGTACCTGCACTCACTGGGGGTGTGTACAGACTCCGTAGGGGCTCCTTCAGCCCAAGCGCTAATATCAAGCCACGTCGTGGCGTATCATATCCTCACAATCAGGCCCTCAGCCTCACTCAGTCAGTACCTCTCAAACCCCTCGGGCATATTAGTAAAACGGGGTACTCGACCCAAAACATCATTTTATATCTAAAAATAGTGTAAATAAGGCTGAGTTTCGAAAACAGTTAAGCACAACATGACTGACTGCAAATCATAAATCAACAGTGAGGTAATAGCAGTACAAATCCCCCAAGGGGTCTAAACAAGTCGGCGCGAGGCCCCAAACATGGCTTATAGCCCGAATATAGCAATAGTCTTTAGAACACAATTTAACATATGATTTAGAGTAAAGTACGCAACTCAATAGATGTCGCGGAGAGGACCAAGTCCAATCCAAAAATTAGTGCGCGCCACATACTCGTCATCTGACATGTGCGCCATTCTAAAAACAGTGAGAAATATGAAGTCCGGGGTTTCATACCCTCAGGACAAGATTTATAACCATTACTTACCTCTACCGGGCCACAATACTAGTCCGCGATTCTCTTGCCCCTCAAATTGGCTCCTGATTGCTCTAAATCTAACCAAAATCATATTATCATCATCAATATATGCTAAAGGAACAAAACCCAATCGAAAACTATCAATTTATACAAAATTCTTCGAAATTCGGCCAAACATGAGCCCCCGGACCACGTCTCGGAATTCGATAAAATTTACATCACTAGAAACCTCGTCCTCCCACAATTCTACACATACCAAGAATACCACAATTGCCTACCCAAATCGCTAAAAGAATTTTCCAAACCTCCTCCCATTTTTCCCAACTTTTCTACTTTAATTTACTCAAGTTTCAAGCTTTATCTGGCAAAAAATAACATAGAGACGAGTTGTATGATCCGGGAACTTACCTCTACTGAAGTCCTTCGAATTTCCCCTTCAATTTTCTCTCAACCCAGCTAAACCGGCATGCAACAATGGAGGAAATGCCAAAATATTCACGGAGGCACCATTTTATACTGTTATGACCAGTTAATCTGCACCTGCGGACCATTTCTCGCACCTGCGGACCCGCACCTGCGGTCCCAGGAGCGCACCTGCGAAATCCCACTAACAGTCCAAACTTCGCACCTACGAGACACTTTTGCACCTGCGGCTTCGCAAGTGCATCCAATGCTTCGCACATGCGGATCCCTCTTGTCTGGCCTGTCTTCGCACCTGCGCAAGGTCCTTCGCACCTGTGGCATTGCACCCGCGGCTGCACATCCGCGGGTGCGGCCACACCAGAAGATTAACACCAGCAACTATTTGCTGCAATTTCCTAAGTTCAAACCTCCGCTAACCATGCGAAATCAGTCCCGAGCCCCTCAGGTACCCAACCAAACATACCAACACACCCCATAGCATCATTAAACCTTAGTCAAGCCTTCGAAACACCAAAAACAACACGAAAACACCAAAATTACATCAAATTCAAACCTATGAACTTTGAAACTTCTAAATTTCGCCAATGATGCCGAAACCAACCAAAACACATTCGATTGACCTGAAAATTTGCACACATTTCCAAAATGACACTACGAACCTAATCCAACTATCGACATTCCATTCCAACCTGACCCCGATAGCCTATTTTCCACTGCCGACCGGAAATCGCCAAAAACTAACTTTCGCCAATTCAAGCCTAATTCTACACCGGACATCAAAACTTCATTCCGAACACACTCCTAAGTCCCAAATCACCTAACGAAGCTATCCGAGCCATAAAATCTGCATTGCAAGGTCGTTTACCAATAAGTCGACTCCCAGTTGACTTTTTTAACTATTAAGCTAATTTAAGAGATTAAGTGTCTCAATTCTCACCACGTTCACTCTGAATCCGAACTAAACGACCCAACACAACATAAATAGGCTAAGCAAAATATGATAAAGCAGAAACAGGGAAAATGGGGCTAATCTCACGGAACGACTGGCTGGGTCGTTACATCCTCCCCCTCTTAATCAAATGTTCGTCCTCAAACGGATCTAGAAATATACATGGAGTCTCAAATAAGTGAGGATATCTGCTCCGCATCTCCCGCTCAGTCTCCCAGGTGACATCCTCCTTCGGCTGTCGTCCCCACTGAAACTTCACTAAAGTTATATCCTTAAACCTCAACTTTTTGACCTGACGACCCAAAATAGCCACTGGCTCTACCTCATATGACATATCACCCTCGAGCTGAACCGTGCTGAAGTCCAAAACATAAGACGGGTCACCAACATACTTCTGGAGCATCGAAACATGGAACACCGGATGAATACTCGACAAGCTGGGAGGCAAGGCAAGTCTATAATCCACCTCCCCAATCCTCCGAAGCAACTCAAATGGCCCAATGAACCTGGGACTCAGCTTTCCCCTCTTCCCGAACCGCATAACACCCTTCATGGGTGACACCTTCAGCAACACCTTATCCCCAACCATGAAAGACACATCCTGGACCTTCCGGTCCGGATAGCTCTTCTGCCTAGACTGCGCTGTGCAAAGCCGCTCCTGAACCAACTTCGCCTTACCCAACGCATCCTAAACTAGGTATGTTCCCAATAGCCTAGCCTCGCTCGGCTCAAACCAACCAACCGGATATCTTCACCTCCTACCATATAAAGCCTCATACGGAGCCATCTGGATACTCGACTGATAACTATTATTATATGCAAACTCCGCGAGTGGCAGAAATTGGTCCCATGAACCCCCAAAATCAATGACACATGCACGCAACATATCCTCCAAAATATGAATAGTACTTTCCAACTGCCCGTCAGTCTGAGGATGAAACGTTGTGCTCCACTCGACCAGAGTACCCAACTCTCTCTGCACGACTCTTCAAAACTGAGATGTGAATTGAGTACCTCTGTCATAAATGACAGAAACTGGAACCCCATGCAATCGGACAATCTCCCTGATATAAATCTCAGCTAACCGCTCCGAAGAATAAGTAGTATCAACAGGAATGAAGTGCGCGGACTTGGTCAGCTGATCCACAATAACCCATATAGCATCAAACCACCTCGAAGTCCGTGGGAGCCCAACTACGAAGTCCATGGTGATCCGCTCCCACTTCCACTCCGGAATATCTAATCTCTGAAGCAATCCACCTGGTCTCTAGTGCTCATGCTTGACCTGCTGACAATTGAGACACTGAGCCACTGGCATGCTCTAATCTGGCATGCTGGCATGCTCTAATCTGATCATAAAGAGAAGACATGGAGGCTACACAAGCCAACACCCGCGGAGGCTCTAATAGATCCAATCTCACCAACTAACCCGCTAAAGCCTGAACAGCAAGTGCTAAAGGCCGCTCTGCTACTGGAAGGTAGGCTAGACTCCCAAACTCTCCGATCTGTGACTCAGGGCATCGGCCACTATATTGGCCTTGCCCGAATGATATAAAATAGTGAGGTCATAGTCCTTGAGAAGCTCCAAACACCTCCTCTGACGCAAATTCATATCCTTCTGCTTAAGCAGATGCTGGAAACTACAGTGATCAGTGAAAATCTCACAATGCACTCCATACAAATAATGACACCAAATTTTCAAGGTATGAACAATAGCTGCTAGCTCAAGATCGTGCACTGGATAATTCTTCTAGTGCTCCTTCAACTGTCTGGACACGTAGGCAATCACCCTACTATCCTGCATCAAAACCGCTCCAAGGCCAACTTTCGAGGCATCACCGTAAACTGTATAAGAACCTGAACGCGTAGGCAAAATCAATACCGGAGTTGTAGTCAAAGTTGACTTGAGCATCTGAAAGCTCTCTTCACACTCCTCAATCCACCTGAACTGAACACCCTTCTGGGTTAGTCTGGTCATAGGTGCAGCAATAGATGAAAATCCCTCTACGAAACAGCGGTAGTACCCTGCCAAACCAAGGGAACTGCAAATCTCGGCAGTTGATGACGGTCTAGGCCAGCTTTGCACCGCCTCTATCTTCTTTGAATCAACCTAAATGCCCTCGCTGGACACCACGTGCCCCCAGAATGATACTGAATCAATCCACAACTCACACTTTGAAAATTTCGCATACAATCTCTTGTCCCTCAAGGTCTAAAGCACAACTCTCAAATACTGCTCATGATCCTCCCGAGATTGGGAATACACCAAGATATTGTCAATAAACACGATGATGAAAGAATCCAGATAAGGCCGAAATACACTGTGCATCAAGTGCATAAAGGTTGTTGGGACATTGGTCAGCCCAAATGACATAACCAGGAACTCATAATGACCATATCTAGTCCTGAAAGCAGTCTTCGGGATGTCTGGCCCCCGAATCTTCAACTGATGATAACCGGAACGTAAGTCAATCTTTGAAAATACCCGGCACCCTGCAACTGATCAAAAAACTCATCTATACAAGGAAAGGGATACCGGTTCTTCACCGTAACTCTCCTCAGCTGTCGATAATCATTAATACACATACGCATAGAACCATCATTCTTCTTCACGAACAAACCCCTTATCTAGGAGTTCCTGAAGCTGCTCCTTTAATTCCTTTAGCTTAGCTGGTGCCATACGATAAGGTGGAATAGAAATAGGTTTGGTGCCTGGCACCAGGTCAATACCAAAATCAATGTCCCTGTCAGGCGGCATGTCTACCAGGTCTGCAGGAAACACGTCCTAAAAGTCACAGACCACAGGAACCGAATCAATAGTGGGAGTCTCACCACTGACATCCCTCACAAAATCCAGATAAGATAAACACCCCTTCTCAACCATGCGCTGAGCCTTTAGGTAGGATATCACCCTGCTAGGCATATACTCAGAAGAACCTCTCCACTCAACCCTAGACATCCCCGAATAGCTAATGTCATGGTCTTAGCGTGACAATCAAGAACAGCATGACACGGAGATAACTAATCCATGCCCAATATCACATCAAAATCGACCATGCTGAGTAATAGTAGGTCCACTCGGGTCTCCAAACCCCCAATAGATATCACACACGACCAATACACACGGTCCACAACAACAGTATCGCCCACCGGAGTCGACACATGAACGGAGGTAACTAAATACTCATGGGGCATATCTAGAAAATGGGCAAAATATGAAGAAACATAGGAATATGTAGAACCAGGGTCAAATAAAGCCAAAGAATCTCGGCAACAGACTGAGACAATACATGTGATCACTACATCGGAGTCCATAGCATCTGGCCTGGCTGGAAATGCATACATACGGGCTTGACCTCCACCCCCTCGACCTCCCCCTCTAGGGCGGCCTCTAGCTGACTGACTATCACCCCTGGCTGCCTGGGCGGGTGGTGAAGTAACTAGAGCTGAAGTCAAGGGCTGGCCCCTCTGCTGATAAGAATCACCGGGACTACGGGGACACTGCCTCCACATGTGTTCGATAACTCTCCACACTTAAAAAAAAACTTCCTGGAGCTGGAGGCGGAGACTGGTAGAAACCCTTGGCACCAGAATGGCCACTGGAAGACTCATGTGTAGAAGAACTCTGAACTGGTAGTGCTCGAGCTGCACTTTGAGCTAGGAGGGCACTGAATGAAGTACGGTTTGGCTGAGAACCACGGGGACCATGCCCCAAAGATGCACCACTATAAACTTGGCGGACTGACTGAGGAGGCCTGAGTGAACGACCTCTACCATGCTAAAACTGTCGTGTAGAAGGAGGACCACTAGAACTGCCCGACTCAATATCTCGAGCAATATCAACAACCTGCTCGAATGTAGCATCCAATTCTCTCTCCCGAGTCATAAATAGGCGGAGCTGATAAGGGAGGCCATCCATAAACCTCCTGACCCTCTCCCTATCAGTAGGGACCAACTCGGTAGCATGACGAGCCAACTCCGAAAACCGCATCTCGTACTGCGTTACTGATAGCTCTCCTTGATGCAGCTGCTCAAAAAGCCTGTGCTACTCCTCCCTGTGTGACTAGGGTACATACTTCTCCCAAAAGATAGTGGAGAACTGCTGCCAGGTGAGGGGTGCTGAACCAACAATACTACGCCTCTCAAAAGACTCCTACCAAGTGAAACCAGCACCAAGAAACTGAAATGTAGCAAATAAGACCCCATTGGTCTCAAAAATCCCAATAGTACGCAACATCCTCTAACACTTATCAAGAAAACCTGGGCATCCTCGCCCTCAACACCACTGAATGTCGGAGGCTGTAGTCTACTAAACCTCTACAGTCTATGCTGCTAGTCCTCTAGCATAGCCGGAATCACAAAATCTCGAACTGGAGCAACCGGCTGGGCTAGAACCGCCCCCGGTATCTGCTGGCCCCGAGTAGCCTGTTCAGGTCTCCGAGCAACTGGAGTCTGACTGTCTCCCCGGACCTGAGAATTAGTGGTAACTACCTGAGCAAGGGTGGTACACACCGTCAAGATCTGGGCTAAGGTCTCCTGAAAACCCGGACTAACAATAGGCAATGTCGGTGTTTGAGCCTGTCCCGCTGGAGTATCTATGGCGGGAATCTGACCCTGAACAATAAGGGATAAACTGGCATTGCCCTGGCTGCTGCACGGGATGGACCCTACCTCTACCACGGCCTCGACCTCTCGCTGGTCTAGCTAGTGGTTGATCATCCTGATCGGTAGCACGAGTCCTCACCATCTATGAGAGAAGGAAACAACAGAAGTTCTGATTTCCAGAATCAACAAAATGGCACGACAGAATTCAAGAAAATGAGATTGTTCCTAAGGGTTACGTAGCCTCTCAAAGATAAGTACAGACGTCTCCGTACCGATCTGTAAGACTCTACAAACCTGCTCATGACTGTTGAGTCCTATGTAACCTAGACTCTGATACCAACTTGTCACGACCCCAAATCCCAAAACGGCCGTGATGGCGCCTCTCGTGGAACTAGGCTAGCCAATAATCACATAATTATAGTTCCTTTCCAAAAATCCCAACAATTTTTAAACATGTCATAAAGTATATAGAATTACTGAATTCATTAGGCAAAATAAAGAGCTAAATAGTCTAAACCATCCCCAATATCCGGAGTCAACATGTCATGAGCATCAAAGAAATATACCAACAAGTCTACTGTTATATTACAAAACCTCTAAACGAATAACTAGATACAACAAAAGAAGGGAAAATAGAGATGCTGGGGACGCTGAACAACTACCTCTATATCCCCAACTCCGACTCCACACGGAATAGATGGCTAACGCTTAATATCAGCACCTAAATCTACACACAGGAGTGCAGGGAGTAATATGAGTACGCCAACTCAGTAGTAATGATAATAAAGATATTCTAAGCGGCAAGAAACACATAAAAATCAATATCATCAGTTCACAATAGGCACAACCTTTCTTTCCAACAATATATACATAGATATATGAAATCATCATGCCTTAAAACCAACTTCAGAAAAATCCTTTGAAAAAATGTGTTTTTCCAACAATTTCATAAATGAAAATAACCGAAAGATTTAGTGTAAAAACGAAATAAATCATAAGTAGCCCCTCGGGAAAAAACATGAATCATAAATTGCCCCTCGGGCAGAACATCAGTCACCACCTCACAGCCACTTAGTATCAGCCCCTCGGGCAACCTCACTTTCACTCATGCCTCCCAATCACTCATCACTCGGCACTCAGCACTCAGTAGGTACCTGCGCTCACTGGGGTTGTGTACAGACTCCGGAGTGGCTCCTTCAGCCCAAACGCTAATATCAAGCCACCTCGTGGCGTATCATATCCGCAAAATCAGGCCCTCGGCCTCACTCAGTCAGTACCTCTCAAAAGCCCCTCGGGAGTATCAGTAAAATGGGGTACTCGACCCAAAACATCATTTTATATCTAAAAATAGTGTAAATAAGGCTGAGTTTCGAAAACAGTTAAGCACAACATGACTGAGTGTAAATCATAAATCAACAGTGAGGAAATAGCAGTAAAAAGCCCCCAGGGGGTCTAAACAAGTCGGCACGAGGCCCCAAACATGGCTTGTAGCCCAAATATAGCAATACTCTTTATAACACAATTTAACATATGATTTAGAGTAAAGTACGCAACTCAATAGATGTCGCGGAGAGGACCAAGTCCAATCCAAAAATCAGTGCGCGCCACATACTCGTCATCTGACATGTGCGCCATTCTAAAAATAGTGAGAAATATGAAGTCCGGGGTTTCATACCCTCAGGACAAGATTTATAACCATTACTTACCTCTACCGGGCCACAATACTAGTCCGCGATTCTCTTGCCCCTCAAATTGTCTCCCGATTGCTCTGAATCTAACCAAAATAAGATTAACATCATCAATATACGCTAAAGGAACAAAACCCAATCGAAAACTATCAATTTATACAAAATTCTTCGAAATTCGGCTAAACCCGAGCCCCGGGCCCACTTCTCGGAATTTGATAAAATTTACATCACTAGAATCCTCGTCCTCCCACGATTCTACACATACCAAGAACACCACAATCAGGCCATAATTGCCTACCCAAATCGCCAAAAGAATTTTCCAAACCTCCTCCCATTTTTCCCAACTTTTCTACTTTAATTTCCTCAAGTTTCAAGCTTAATCCGGCACAAAATAACATAGAGATGAGTTTTATGATCCGGGAACTTACCTCCACTGAATTCCTTCGAATTTCCCCTTAAATTTGCTCTCAACCCAGCTAAATTCACATGTAACAATGGAGGAAAAGCCAAAATATTCGCGGAGGCACCATTTTATAATATTCTGTCCAATTAATCCACACATGCGGACCATTCCTCGCACCTGCGGACCCGCACCTGCGGTCCTAGGTGCGCACCTGCGAAATCCCACTAATAGTCCAAACTTCGCACCTGCGAGACACTTTCCGCACCTGCGGCTTCGCAGGTGCGTCCCCTGCTTCGCACCTGCGAATCCCTCTTGCCTGGCCTATCTTCGCACCTGCGCAAGGTCCTTCGCACCTGCAGCATCGCACCTGCGGCTGCCCATCCGCAAGTGCAGCCACACCAGAAGATTAACACCAGCAGCTATTTGCTGCAATTTCCTAAGTTCAAACCTCCGCTAACCATCCGAAATCAATCCCGAGCGCCTCAGGGCCCCAACAAAACATACCAACACACCCCATAGCATCATTCAAACTTAGTCGAGCCTTCGAAACACCAAAAATAACACGAAAACACCAAAATTACATCAAATTCAAACCTATGAACTTTGAAACTTCTAAATTTCGCCAATGATGCCGAAACCAACCAAAACACATCCAATTGACCTGAAAATTTGCACACATATACAAAATGACATTACAAACCTGCTCCAACTATCAGATTTCTATTCCGACCCCGATACCCTATTTTCCACTGCCGACCGAAATCGCCAAAAACTAGCGCCAATTCAAGCCTAATTCTACACAGGACATCAAAACTTCATTCCAAACACACTCCTAAGTCCAAAATCACCTAAAAAGCTATCTGAGCCATAAAATCCGTATTCCAAGGTCGTTTACCAATAAGTCAACTCCCAGTTGACTTTTTCAACTATTAAGCTAATTTAAGAGACTAAGTGTCTCAATTCTCACCACGACCACTCTGAACCCGAACCAACCGACCCAACATAGGATAAGTAAGCTAAGCAACATGTGATGAAGTAGAAACAGGGAAAATAGGGCTAATCTCACGGAACGACCGGCCGGGTCGTTACAGTAAACTTTGACCTGGAGAAGTGTACGGTCTAGGTTGTTCAACCTTTGCACTAAGCTGGTTCCTAGTTTAGGAACCGTATCCACGATGGGTTATAATACGTCAACCATCTCCTCAAGGGCCGCAATACAGTCCCCAAGATTCACCATGGTCAGAAATGGTGGTAATGGCAATGCGTTCCCTCGTTCGATGTCGAACCCAGGCTCTGATACTAGCTGTTACGGAGCGCTTTCATGAGATTCCTTGGAAGGGTGAGGTAAGGCTAAGAAAATGATGTCAGCACAGTTATTATCTGCCAACTAAGTTCCCCTCCGTACGCTAGACGAGATTGTCAGTGCTATACGGGAAAACCAATGTCAAGCACAATTGAGAGAACAACAATAAGAATTGAGAATGAAAGAAAGCTTGACTGAATTAATGAAGGCTATTACTGAAAAGCAACACGGTGTCGAGGGTGAGAGACACCGGTACAGAGAATTGTTTGCTTGAGAAAGTTTGATTGCTTGATCTCCCTTAATAATGCTTAAAAAAATAAACGAAAGTTACAAGACTTGACCTAACTAAGATAGAGGAACATATGGAAGTACATGAAATAAAACTACTCTATATTTACAATGAAAAGGACTTAGTTTTCTACAGGGTAGAAACATATCCGATGGCAGCAACCTTGTCTTTGGCATCATGGTCCGCGCGTGCGGCGCTGTTGGCATCTGCCTGCGGCTGGGCGCTAACGAGGTCTATTGGTGGGGCGACAGAGGCATATGCGCGCTTGTCACTTGGCGTAGCCAGGACCATGGGGTCGTCCATGGCGTTAGGCATTGGGAGGCTTGCTAGGACGCCATGGGGTGCGTCCAAGGGGTCATGGGGCATGGCTCGAAAGCCGCCCATAACATGTGATACACATTTGATACTAATATGATACATATGTGCAAATGATACACAGTGTGATACACGTATCATTGTTTTCATGTTCATCTTCTAATTCAAAATTTAAATTCAAGCCACCTCAAACCTCCACCAAATTATCCCAAACCTGAGATTCAAGCTCCTTAAGATGTACCTAATCTATTTTAATAACACCCACTCAAAAGAAGGTAATAATTTAACCTTTTCTAGCTAATTGGATTATTAGTAATATCTTATGAATTGGTAAACTTTTGTAATAAGATACTTATGAATAGAGATAACTTAAAGTTTCCTAAAATCTTATGATTCAATGATAAGAAAGGCTTCGGATTGGGATAGCCCAGCCCAAAAAATGCTTAATCCATTATCGTTGACTTTAAAATTTTGAATAGCCAGCAAAAATATTGGCTAGAGAAGGTGGAATTGATAGCGGTGCTTGTGGCGGAGAAGTTAGATTCCATGGATATGCCAAACAGAAGCAGAGGAACACACAAAATTTTGCACAAAATCGCTTTAAGGTTTTAAATCCATTTTACTTTAATTTTTTTATGAATAGAATTGCAATTAGAGTGAACGTCTATCTTTTAGAGAGTTTTACTTTGTTGCTAAGTCATTTTCCCCTATAAATAGAGGGGTCTTACCCCATTCTATGTCATCCCAAATCAATAAGAATTCTCCCTCTATACTTTTCTCTGCAATACTCTTCTTCTTATTTTATTGTTTTATAACATGTTATCAGCATGAGACTCTAACCAATTGAGTAGAATCTTTGGGATTGAGATTTGAGCATAATGATTGTCAATTGTTCCATGAACTTCCTTCATGATTAGATTCAGGATTTAAGGTAGTTATTTTACTTTATTTTTCTCTTTTAAATTCTTGAAATTCTATAATTTGATTTTGAATACAAGCAAATACAACAAACTTTGATTAAAACTCTAATAGAGTTTGAAAGAAATTATAACCACCCGAAGTGATAAAATATTTATGCCTTTCCATGATCAAATCATGTATGATTGTGGCGAAGAAGTGGAAACTTGTCTCATTGAATTTGCTTCATTCTCATTCCCCTTAAGAGAATGTGATACCAATATGTGATAAGTCTGAAAGATGACAAAATTATTACCGTGAAGGTATCAATGGATGTGAGCGTGGCAATAGACGAAATTATAATCATCATCATTGTGATAATGAGAATAATAAGGATTCTCAAAATAATCCTTCACTTTGTGAAAGTAATAATTTTCATCAATTTGACATGAGATTTTGTAAATCACATATAGATGATTATGATCCATTCATGATGTGAATGTGACAACATCTGATTTATGAATACATATTCATTCATGGAAGAATTTGAACGTGCTAGTGGTAGTGAATACACCGCACTAATCTCTAGAAAAAGGTTTGAGATGAAATAAGAAAATAATTTTATTATTATGGCATGAATGGTCATTGATCACGTGCCTGTTGTGATTATACCAAAATATTATGGAAATGCGATTATTACAGGGCAAAAGTAATAGAAGAAACATATCTTGCCTATAATGATTTTGACCAAGACCATAATGGTATAACTTTATCCTTGAAAGAGATATTCACGATATGGATATTGATGAATATGTGGTAGTACAAAATTAATTAAAAGCTCTAGAAGAGCCAATTATACTACTTTTGAGAAATAAAATTAATTATCAATAAGGTATGGAGTCGTAGTAAGTCTCAGCGAAACTTATTGAGTTTCTAAAGTATTCGTGAAAGCGGCTGGTTATACTGAGACTATAAATAAAGGAAAGATTTAATATCTTATTACTACAGCTTGTAGCGTGGTAATATGTATGTGAAAGGTTACCCGCTTTATTCTCCAGTTTGTACTACATAAATAAAAGAATGCCACCATAAACTTGTAGTTTATTGAAATTTCACACATCATGGTGTAAACCTGAAGTTTATCAATATTGATAATTTGTCCAGTTGGCATAATTGTTTTAGCCATGTTAATTTAAGTATGATGTACAAAAATAAAAAAGAATTCACATGGATAAATATTAAAGAACTAGAAATATCTTTACGGATTTTCTTATGTTGCTTGTTCTCATTCATTAATATACCAACTAAAATTGGATTGAATCCCATGAATGCTGGAAATATCAAAGGTGAATATAGGCTCATTCACTTGCTATGTATACCACATAAGATGCATGTATGTGATGGTTACATGTGCGATTATTAGTAACCTGCAATCTGCTGTACGCAATGTAACTGCTCAATAATATAATTTCGAGCATAATTTCCAGATTTTCTATTCAAGACAGTTCCTCTTGATAAGTTGGTTACATCACAATATATTTAGCAAAATGATTTATTGAATGCCTCCACTTAATAGCTAAACCATTTCTTATGAGAACAAAGTTATATATATCAGTTAGATATATGTTATAGACGAAAGTATATTACATTCTCCCCTCTCAAGTGGTTCAAGGTCAGGAACCAAATATTATTGATATGTGATGTGTATTTTGATTAATACCATAATGCACAAAGATGGGTTCCCAAAGTTGAGGAGGAAAGTTAGTTTTTCTAACATGAGGGGGAGAAAAGATAAACAATTGAGAAAAAGTTATGTGGAATGAATTATCATTCGTACATCTAGATCCTTGAATAAGATAATATGAACTTGAAGTTCATAAAAAGATATTTCATCTGCAGTACATTGCAAAGCATGCCAGGCGCATTTGCTGACCCAGAGAAAGTAACTATATTCTCATTGCAAATGCTCTTATTAGAATAAGTTCTAGAAGGACAAAGTCTATGGTACACTTAAAGCATATAGACAAATTAGTTTCAAATAAAATTCTTGATAAAGAAGATGAGAAAACGATCAAAATGATCATAATAAGGAGACTAGTGATCTAGAAGATCACATGCCATAACATTTCATAAAATCTCAGGAGAGGTTCAGGTACCTGAAAATATGAATGAAGAGATCTCTATGTCATGTATTTATGAAAAAAGATTGTTGCAACCGATATGAAATGTTCGTCGATTACGTCTATGATAATGTTAAATATATACATGAGGATCTTAAATCTATAGAAGCAATTCATGTAGAATTGGTTTCATATGAAAGAAAATAGTTTTGGAACCTGCAGTTCAAACACTTCAAAGTATAAAGTCAATAGTGTGTGCAATTACTTTTATCTATCTTATATATCTATCATGACATGAAAACTTGATATTCACCTAAAGTCTATTTTTATGGCTTGTATAACTTAACTTATATGACAATCCCAGAAGGATTTAAATTGCTTAAAGCATATGCACATATGACATCGTAAAGTCAATTTTCGCACATATGTATATTGCTATAACTATAAGCATGATAATGCGATAGCGAGGATTTTCAAGGTGCAACATATTCATTGTGTTAATATGGATGATTTATTCATCAAATCTCGGGTGACTTCAACCTTCAAGAAGCTAGTGCACAAGATTGGTGTCACGATCTAATTTTCCCTCTGTTGGGTATCGTGATGGCACTTAGTTTTAGGGACTAGGTAAGCTTAACCTTTACTAAAAAACACCAAAATAAAGAAAAATCTAAGCTATATAGAGTTTGCTACAGCTTCTAAATACAACTGTTTGGAAATAAACACAACAGTGTGAATACAAGATAGTAAGGTGACTCTGAAGCTTGTGAACGCAGCAGCAGGGTTACCTTGAGTCTCCTCGGCAAGAATCCATACCACAACTAACGATCAATACATGGATCTGTACAAAAAAATATGTACAAAAGTGTAGTATGAGCACACCACAGCGGTGCCCAGTAAGTATCAAGGCTAACCTCGGTGAAGTAGTGAAGAGGACTAGTCAAGACACCAACTGGTCTAATAAACTGAGCAAGCATAAGTACATGAACAACGGAATATGATATCTACATAGAAGACATTGCGGTATGGCTAACAATACAGTAAATTCAATAAGGAAAGGAACAACAAGTGTCAGCAAAAACCATGAAATAACACAAAAGAGTAAATGGAACACAAATTAAATCCGGGATTTCATATGCAACAAGGACAAGTAATAACTCGACTACTTTAACATAAAGTTATTAGTCAACTCCATGAGGTACCTAACCTCTGACAAATCATAACTCACAGGTCCCAATATCTGAACCCTACATTGGCATCTTGTGCCCTCATTTCAACTAACAGCGGCGTGGACGACTCACGTGCCAATTTGAGTCATTCCCATATATAGGGAAAGTACAACAAGGGTATCTATACTCAACAAAAACAAGTAATACCCTTAACCCGATAAGAGTGCTTAGCTACGTGTATGTTTGTGCAGGTGTCCTATCATGATTCAACCAGCTTCTAAGCATAAGGAAAGGAAAAGGCAACACGTACAATGTTTCCTCACAATTTTCACAAGAATGAGCTCACACGGTAAGTGTACCATTACACAATATCCACAACAAGAAATGCCCCCAGGCCAACACAAGTATCACAAACAATCCCTGACACATCCCACCTTGTCTCGCTATGTGTGCAATAGTAAAGTGAATGCCCACCTTGTCTCGCCACATGCGCAACCCCCATATACATATCCCGCCTTGTCACACCGCATGTGTAATATTAATAAAAAACACGGCACGCCAGAAACCTCCTGCAAATCCCCATATCAACAACCGCATGGCAGAAACCTCGTGCATCACAATAACAACAATCGCACGACAGAAACCTCGTGCATCACCACAACAAGTACAACAACAACAATGATAATAATACGAGATATGGTAAATACATCAACTCGAAAATTCTTCGATCACAAGAAAAGGCAAGGCTAGTTCACAAGGAATAAGCATAATAAAGAATACTAGGCATAGTAAGAACAACTCAACAAGGAAGAAAATAGTATGTAACAGTCATAACGAAATGCACGGTTCACAACAAGAAACTAACACGAATCCAATAACTCTATGTAAGGGCAAGTCAACTGTGGCATAGGATATCTAAACTTCCTTTAAGGTTGAGCAGTTATGAGGATATTCAACAATTTCACTTAAGGACAAGCAGCGGGAAGATAACCGTAACCTCAATTAAGAACAAACAATCACAGGATGAGATGATGATAATTGCAAATAGAGATAAGCAGTTATGAAAATATAGCATTACAACAAAAGGGATAAAATCTTCAGTTAAGTCAATTAGGAGTCAAATAGTCAATAAGAGTGAATCCAAAAGCAAGAAATTCTAATTTAAGCAGGTAGAGATGAAACTAGTAATTAAAACTCAGTCAATATCAAGAACAAATTCGTACTCAGTGAATATAAGGACCTAGGATCCCTAAAAGGCCAGCTTTCCGCAATTAAGTCTGAATACGCACTTGTCACCTCGCGTACAAGGACGACAATCAACATAGAAGACTCAAATCCTAAGAGGTAGTTCCCCCACACAAGGTTAGGCAAGATACTTACCACAAAGACGACAACCGGTACTCCAAAACAGAACTTCTCGGGTGAAAAGACCTCAGGACGGCTCAATCCAACTAAAATAACTTCAAAGCATACATAAAACTTATAAGAAACTATTCTGGATCAAAAAGTCTCAGTCTTTAACAAAATCCAAAAATTGACCCAAAAGTCAACCCCCGGGCCCGCACCTCGAAACCCGACAAATCTTACAAAACTCGAAAACCTATTCCTTTACGAGTTAACCCATACTAAAATTACCAAATTTCCGATACCAATTCGTCCCTCAAATCATGATTTTTTAGTTTAGAAATTTTCTTCAAAAACTCACATTTTCCTCAACCCAAAAGACAAATTTAATGATAGAAATGAAGATAAAATAATGGAGTACATTAAATACTAGGTAAAGAACACTTACCCAATCGATTAGCTTGAAAACCCCCAAAAGTAACTCCCAAATCCGAAGTCCAAACTCAAAATATGAAGAAAAATAGCCAACCCTTGATTTAAATGAATCTTCAAGGACATCCGCACCTGCGACAAAATTGGTCGCTTCTTCACCGCAGGTGCACATGACCGACCGCACCTACACTCCCCTTCGCTTCTGCGCCCAAGGATCCGCTTCTACGGTGCCGCGCGTGCGTTCCAACTCTTTGCATCTGCGCAGACTTCCAAGACCATCTCCTCTCGCACCCGCTCCTCTATCTTTGCACCTGCTCCTCTATCTTTGCACCTGCGCGCAATGTCCGCAGGTGCGATTACAAGTTAACTCAGACCTCTTAAAACCCATGGAAATCATCCGAAACTCATCTGAAACACACCCGGGGCTCCTGAGACCCCGTCCAATCATACCAACAAGTTCCATGCCTTAACACGGGCTCGCTCAAATTCTCAAATCATATAAAATCACAACGAAACTATGAATCGCACCATGAATCGAGCTTATGAACTTCCAAATCTTCCAACTTCTAAAACTCGTGCCGAAACCTATCAATTCAATCCAGAATGATGCCAATTTTTGCATACAAGTCCCAAATGACATCACGGAGCAGTCCCAACTCTCGGAATCGCATTTCGACCCCGATATCACAAAAGTCAACCATTGGTCAACTCTTTCAATTTCCCAACTTCAACTTTCGCCAAAATGCCCCAAATCACCCTGCTACTTCCAAATCCAAATCCGGACGCATGCCTAAGTCCATAATCACCACACAAAGTTGTTGACATCATCCCAAACTCATTCTGGAACCGTTTACACCAAAGTCACATACCGGCCAAATAAACACTACTTAAGCTTCCAAAATTGGATTCTTTATTCCAGTTTGACCCCGAATCATCCGGTAACTGAATTCAACCATGCACGTATGTCGATACACATAACATGAAGTTGTTCAAGACATTATGCCACCAAACGGAGCTTAAATTCTCAAAATGACCGGCTAGGTCGTTACATTCGCCCCTCTTAAACAAACGTTCATCGTCAAACGCGCCAAGATTCGCCTCGAACTCATCAAATCACTGAATGCACACTTACAACATACACCCACGAGTGATCCCCCCAATCTAAATGATCCTGACGACACCATCTCAACCGCAATTTAGTCAATCTACCAACAACGATAAGCCTCATACCCGAAATTCTCACCTTCTATTCATTTCCAAAAGACCTGATTCTAAATTCATACCTGGTATCAGTATCAACCAGTTGCATCAATTCATGCCTACACTCACAAGGTACGACCACACAATATAACACACCACACATAGGCCCATAGTAACACTTCCGATCACAATAGCTGCCTGAAATCAACCCAACACCGGCAATTATCCTCATATCTGGCAGAACTTTATTTCAAACCTCCAAAACACTGATAATGATGCAAGAAACACGAAATCCTCATAATTAGACACATGAATCACCAAGACACAACTAACACCACCGGGCACACACCCCGCAAGCTAAACTCAAGAAGCACAGAATGAAAATGACTGAATATGAAAAGAGAAACACATAAGGAAACTATCAAACAAGCCCGACAGGAACAATTCTCTATCGGTACTAACCTACAAAGAAATATAACAAGGAAGAATTAAATCATATGAATAAATCACGAGGATCCCATCATGATATAACTCTCCACCGCGGCACACAACCCGGTTCAAACAGATCAAATCTCATGAAATCACGAGAGTCTCACCCTCAACTCTAAATCACATATCGATTATACATCATAACAATTGAAATCTTCCACTAACTCAGCCCTCCCAATAAAATTACAACACTCACTGGACTCTCACCCCGGTACAACATCAAATCACAACTCTTAACCAAAATACTCATGAAATCACATCAAGCCTACTGTAAAGGACAACGGGAATTCACTACTAGTCTTGTAACTCTCAATAATGAATAAAAACAACGATAGGCACGACTACCACTCATAAAATCTCCCAACAGGGGCAAATACATAAGTAGAGTGCACATCATGAAACTCACCCATAAATGAAACAACAACTAAGGGAACTCGTCCTGACAAGTAGAACCATAACAACATACAATTGGTGCCCCTCTATAACAGATCAAAACATTCATGTATGATAACACCTGGCACAACGGCCTCCAGCCTACTATATGAAACACATCAATGGGTCGGGCCTCCCCCTCTTGGGCGCCCTCTACTCGCCTGAATACCTTGCTGTGACACCTCTGCCCGGAGTCTCGGACAGCCTCTCACCATGTAGCTGATATCTCCACACTCAAAGAAACCTCTCTGCTGACGTGGCTATGGAAACTGTGCAATACGAGTACTCTGAGACCCATGAGCACTTGAAACACTGTGCGAAGCCGGAAGTGCAAACTGAACTAGCTGACCCACAAAACCTCTACCATGTCGTAACCTGCCTCCAAAATAATGACCAGCAGATTTCTCCGGCCTACGAGTCCTCCTCGCCTCTCTGTCCTCTCTCTCCTAGCCTCGCCTGCCCTCCTTCTCATAGCCCCGCCTGTCTGCCTGTCATCTCTCTCACGATCCAGCATACCCTCAACTCGGCGAGCAATCCCTACCACCTGCTGAAATGAAACATCTGACTCTAACTCCTGAGCCATGCTGAACTGAATATCATGCCTGAGCCCCTAAATTAATCTACGGACACGCTCTCTAACAATGGCGACCAAAGTAGGTGCATGTCTAGCCAAATCACTGAATCTGATGGCACACTCTGATACGGACATAGCGCCCTGGCGCAGCTGCTCAAACTCCACGCGCAATGCATCTCTGAGGGACTGAGGTACAAACTCTTCTCAAGAATATTTCTAAAAATTGACCCCATGTAAGTGAAGCTTACTCAGCCAGGCTACCCCACTCATATGCCCGCCACAACTGATAAGTCGCTCCCCTGAGCTGAAATGTGACAAAAGAAACCATGTTCATCTCCACAGTACCCATAGTACAAAGAATGCAGTGACACTCCTCCAGGAAACCCTGGGAATCATCTGAAGCCAAGCCACTGAATGTAGGAGAGTCATATTTCTTGAACCTTGCAAGTCTAAGCTGCCATTCCTCAGATGTTGCTGCCCTAACCACGGGTTGAAATGGGACCACAGGCTATGTCACCATGACACCTGAAGCCTGGCCAACATGATCTCGCTGCTCCGGAGTGTGAGCGGCGGAATTTTGAGCCCCTCCCCCGGTTTGTGAAGTAGCTAGTGCAACCGGAATCAACCCTGCCTGAGCCAATGTACCAAACATGCTCAGGAACTGTGCTAAAGCCTCCTGAAGACCGGTGGTAATAGCAGGCGCCTCCGGTACCTGCTCCTCAACTAGGACTACTGGCGGCTGCTCAACTGCTGCTCTGGTAGGTGCCCTAGCTGCGGCAGGTACCCCTCATCGGCCTCTGCCTCTGACCCTAGCGACACCTGCTCTGGGGATAACATCATCAGGATCTGCAGCTCGTGTCCTCACCATCTTTGAAAGAAGTGAAGTTATCCTAATAGTTTCATAGCCTTTTGAAGATAAGTACAGACGTCTCCTTACCGATCCGCAAGACTCTACTAAACTCGCTTATGACTCGTAGCACCTATGAACCTAGAGCTCTGATACCAACTTGTCACGACCCAATTTTCCCTCCATTGGGTAGCATGATGGAACCTAGTGTTAGGGACTAGGTATGCCTAACTTTTACTGAATAACACCAAAATAAAGAAAAATCTAACAGTTTCAATATAGAAATCTTTACAGAATTTACAATTTTCCAAACTCGATAGTACAAGTCATAAGCTTTACAGAGTTGGCTAAAGCTTCTAAATATAATTGTTTGGAATAAACACAACAGTGTGAATACAAGATAGGAAGGTGACTCTGAAGCCTGCGAACACAGCAGCAAGGTTACCTTGAGTCTCCTCGGCAAGAATCTGTACCGCAACTAACGATGAATACCCGGATCTGTACAAAAAAATGTACAGAAGTGTAGTACGATCACACCACAGTGGTGCCCAATAAGTATCAAGGCTAACCTCGGTGAAGTAGTGACGAGTACTAGTCAAGACACCCACTGGTCTAATAAACTAAGCAAGCATAAGTACAGGAACAACGGAATATGATATCTACATAGAAGACTTCGCGGTATTGCTAACAATACAGTTAATTCAGTAAGGAAAGGAACAATGATATTTTAGACGTCAATACCACACAAGAAGATAGGTTAATTTGTGTGGTATCCAATTTTTTGAGTGTTGTCTCTCTAGAAGAACCTGGTTCTTCTTGATGTTCCAACTTATACTGTTGCGGAATAATAAAAGCAGTAAAGTAAGAACACAGAGATTTTTACGTGGAAAACACCTATCTCAAAAGGTGAAAAACCCACAACCTACTGNTATTAAATCGCCTACTACAACCAACTAGACTGAATGACAAACAGATGGAATTGGTTCTTCTAGCTGGTCTGTAGCCTTTGTATCGCACAGTAATTCTGCTTGCAAAATCTCTGGGAATTTTGCTTTCAATTCTTGATATATTTCTGCTTTTGAGCGTTGGTGATTCAAGCAAGAATACTTAAATTATTTATAGAGTCAGTTATTGAGTTTGTTGTTCAGTTCTGGTACAACTCTTCCTGGGAGAAAGAGTTCGTATTAAACTCAACTTCCTTCCTTCGTTATTGTCCTTGCTGAATTCAACTTATATTCTCTTATCAATTTGCAACCTTTTCGCATTAGGAGACACTCTCTTTGTTCATTGATACTTCACAATCGCATTCACCTCCTATACATATATGGTTCATGTGCCAACGTGTCAGGTAGAGTATGTGTGCTCTAATGGACCTGGTTCAACTGGTCAAACATTTGTCAATCTTCAAAACTATGCAGTGACTTGGTTCAACAAATTCCCCCTTTTTGATGATGACAAACTCTGTGCTTCTCCCTGTATACACTTCAAACACTTTGTATGTTTTTAAGCATTTATCATAGAGAAACCAGGTTCATTATTAGGTTATAAATATCACTTGAAATATAAAATCACTTGTCTTCCCCCTTTTGGCATCATCGAAAAGTTTACAAAATGATAAAATTACCAGAGTTGTTAACAATTACTCATGACCATTGAGGCAACTGCAGGCGCAAACATGATTAATCATCATAAGAAACCAATAAGTGTAATCTATCTAAGAAATTGAAACAAGTCAATAACAAAACAGAAAAAATTCATTGATTAGGAACGAACATCAAACACCATACAAAAAAAAACAAAAAACAGCTATAAACATGAGCAAAAGAGAATAAAAACAGCTGAAACATGTCCCGAACTAGCCACTGAAAGGGGGTTTTAGGTAGCTCTGGACAGCCTAGGGATGGGAAGGTGCAGAGGAGGTTGTGGTCTTAGTTTGTAGAAGAGAAAGCATCTAGTTAAGAACACCCTCGTTCTTTTCATTCTCTTTTTCTAATTCACCCCTGAGAGCATCCCGCTCTGCTTCAACCTCAATCAAACGAGATTTCAAACGAAGGATCTCCATATCCTTGATCTTGCTTTCCTGCACTAGAGTTCTGACTTTCCTGTTGACAGGATGCTTCCTAGATGATCCAGGTTCATCTGCAGGAACATTGACAGTATAATCGCAAGTCAGCAAAGTATCCTTCCCAAAATAGTCCTTGGCAGTAGCCATCTCAGCCTTTTTCACAGGAACATCAAAATGAGCAAGCACAACTGTCAGAATAAAGCCATATGGTATTGCATGTGATTTTGTTCCATTCACAACTCTGTCCAAGAGTTGGATGATAAAGGTTGGCCAGTTGATCTGCTTTCCCCTATACAAACACTTCATCAAGGTCAGATCCATATAGTTGGCTATGTGTCTTCGTTCTTGTCTTGACAGCAAGAACTTGATGACAAACTCGAAGAACAACTTGTGCTCTGGCTTCATTTCACTTTTGTAGACTGGCCTGGGTTCAATTTCACTTTCATTGGCATTGAAGAATCTGGTAACGTTGATTGCTGAGGCTATCCCATCCAAACTAGTCCATCTTTGCCTAGTGTAATCTTCGTAGCCCTCAGTAGGAATGTGCAGAATTTCTCCCAGCTCTTTAGCATCAAAGGAGACTTGAATTCCTTTGATTGTGGTAGTGACCCTGCCGTTCTTGACCACTGCGTTACCCATGAACTCCACCAGTTCAGCTCTAGCCAACCTTCCTTCCATATGAAGGACCATGTTCTTCCACCCCTGAACATCCAGTGTGTCCTGCAGGTATCGCATCCCAGGTTCCTTGAGATCCTTCAACAACTTTCCCTTCAGAATTGTTCTTTTTCCAAACAAGGTGATTCTGTCAGTCACCTCACCAAATTCCCCCTCATCTTCTCCACTCCACTCTTTATCATCATCTTTCTCAACGATCTTGTCTTTTCATGCCTTGGACCTGGTCCTTTTAACAGTTCATGTAGGTGTGGCAGACACTGTAGCTGAATTCTTTGAAGAATCCTTAGCCCTTTTTGATTTTAGTGCCTCAACCACAACAGGAGCAGTCTGCTCCTCATGATGGACCGGGTCCATCGTATCCTCTTCAAACACAACAGACTCCACAGGCTCTCCTACTTTAGCCTTTATCTTTGCAGCTCTCTATTTTTGCTCTGTAGCAGAGCCTTCTCAGACATTTCTTCTTTCTCTCTCATAGCACTATGTGTAGCACGCACCTTAGGAGCAGGAGCATCAACAGCCACATAAGCTTTCCTCTTCTTAGAAGGAACTGGGTTAGTAGCCTTCTTGGATTTCTGAGTCCTCCTTTTCTTGGGGTTATAGGACTCCCCCAGTTTCCTTAGCCTGTCGGCCAACGTCTCGTCCCCAGATAAAACAGGTTCATCTACTCCTTTCTTCAAGCTTGCTAAACCTGCTGCTGCTTCCTCGACTACACTCCCCCTAACTCTGTGACATCTTCTCCAACCTTCTCAGGAATGGGACCACAGATATCCAATGTGTATCATCCTCCCCAAATCCCTCTCTCTCAAGAGATTTACCTTTTCCAAATTTTCTTTGCCTACTCGGCACTTCAACATCAACTACCGACCCAACGAGAACAAACATGTTCTCAGTATTAACAGATTTTGAAACTAAATCAATATTACCTTGTTCAGAATTTGATGAACCAGGTGCTTCATCCTCGTTGGCTCATTTAAAAGATTCACTTGAGGATTCAAAATTATTATCCTTTTCAGCCTGCAGAATTGCCTCCAAGAATCTTGCACGGGACCTAGAAGCTATTAATTTTCTGGAAAGAACCTTTACACGACGACCACGAAGGGTTGGGTTAGGGTTAGATGTGGGTTAGGGAATAGGAGGGTGTTTAGGGGTTAAGGTTCTTTTTGGTGATTGAGAATTGTATACAAATGGAGAATTTGAATCTGATTCATAAATCCCTCCATCATAATCATGATTTGGCGATGAAGAAGAAGAAGCAGGTGGTGGTGAAAACATGATTACGAGTGTTGTTAGGAAGAAAAGAAAAGTGATCAGTTTTGGGTTTGAAGAATAATGATCTTGGTTCGAATTATTTGGTTATTAAGAAGGGAGGTAATGATGGCCTTTTATAAGTTATGGCTATTAATTATACAACGGGCAGAATTTCTATTCAAGTGGGAGTCTAATAGTTGTAGGAGTGTCATTGATTAGACAGTTAAGAGTTCCCTACCTCTAGGCTAATTGAGTACCGACGGGACTTCTTGGAACAGGTTCATTTAGGATTAGTACAAAGAATTTGAAATGAACCAAATATAGATATAATCCTACTCATGTGTGACTGTAATTAATTCAATAATTGTATGGAGATGAGCACGTACCTTGTTAGTCAGATGAACCAGCAGAGATGAACCAGGTTCATCGTGTTTAAAGTCCTTAATTTGCCTCAATTTACAAAGATAGAGAAACATCATTAGCAACCAGGGAATCATATTAATACATGGCAAGAAAGTATGACACTAAAGTCATGATGCTAAGCAATGATTAGTCTGGTTGATTATCTATGATGTTTTAGACGTCAATACCGCACAACAAGATAGGTTAATTTGTGCGGTATCCAATTTTTCGAGTGTTGTCTCTCTAGAAGAACCTGGTTCTTCTTGGTGTTCCAACTTCTACTGTTGTGGAATAATAAAAGCAGTAAAGTAAAAACATAGCGATTTTTACGTGGAAAACACCAGGCTCAAAAGGTGAAAAAAACACGACCTACTCCTCAGTAGGATTTGCTCAAACTCTTCACTAAAACTATGATCCAAACGGACTTACAAAATAAACTCTTTTGTAATCCTAGGGCTCTTCTATGAAAGCTGAAAAGATACAATATTAAATCGCCTACTACAGCCAACTAGACTCAATGACAAATAGATGGAATTGGTTCTTCTAGCTGGTCTGTAGCCTTTGTATCGCACAGTAATTCTGCTTGCAAAATCTCTGAGAATTTTGCTTTTAATTCCTGATAAATCTCTGCTTTTGTGCGTTGGTGATTCAAGCAAGAATACTTCAATTATTTATAGAGTCAGTTATTGAGTTTGTTGTTCAGTTCTGGTACAACTCTTCCTGGGAGAAAGAGTTCGTATTAAACTCAGCTTCCTTCCTTCGTTATTGTCCTTGTTAAATTCAACTTCTATTCTCTTATCAATTTGCAACCTTTTCGCATTAGGATACACTCTCTTTATTCATTGATACTTCACAATCACATTCATCTCCTAAGCATATATGGTTCATGTTCCAACACGTCCGGTCAAGTATGTGTGCTCTGATGGACCTGGTTCAACTGGTCAGACATTTTTCAACCTTCAAAACTATGCAGTGACATGGTTCAACAAACAACAATTGTCTGCGAGAACCATGAAATAACAAAAAAAGAGTAAATGGAAGAAAAACTAAATCCGGAATTTTATACACAACAAGGACAAGTAATAACTCAACGATTTGAACTACTTTTACATCAAGTTATTAGTCAGCTCCACGAGGTATCAAACCTCGGACAGATCACAACTCACGGGTCCCAATATCTGAACCCTACATTGGCATTTTGTGCCCTCATTTCAACTAATAGAGGCTTGGACGACTCACATGCCAATTGGATTCATTCCAACATATAGGGAAAGTAAGACAAGGGTATCTATACTCAACAAAAACAAGGAAGCCCCTTAACCCGATAAGAGTGATTAGCTACATGTATGCTTTGTGCAGGTGTCCTAACATGATTCAACCAGCTACAGAGCATAAGGAAAGGAAATGGCAACAAGTACAATATTTCCTCACAATCAACAAGAAATGCCCGCAGGCCAACACAAGTATCACAAACAATCCCTGACACAGCCCACCTTGTCTCTCCACATGCGCAACCCACATATACATATCCCTCCTTGTCACGCCGTATGTGAAATATCAATAGAAAACACGGCACGGCAGAAACCTCGTGCATCACAATAACCACAACCATACGGCAGAAACCTCGTGCATCACCACAACAAGTACAACAACAACAACAATGACAATAATACAAGATACGGTGAATATATCAACTCAAATATCCTTCGATCACAAGAAAAGTAAAGGCTAGTTCACAAGGAATAAGCACAATAAAGAATAATAGGCATAGTAATAATAGCTCAACAAGGAAGAAAATAGTATATAACAGTCGTACCCAAATGCACGGTTCAACAACAAGAAACTAACATGAATCTGATAACTCTATGTAAGGGCAAGTCAACTAAGGTATAGGATATCTAAACTTCCTTTTAGGTTGAGCGGTTATGAAGATATTCAACAATTTCACTTAAGGACAAGCAGCGGGAAGAAAACCATAATCTCAATTAAGACCAAACAATTATAGGATGAGACGATGATAATTACAAATAGAGATAAGCAGCTATGAAAATATAGCATTACAAAAAAAGGGATAAAATCTTTAGTTAAGTCAATTAGGAGTCAAATAGTCAATAAGAGTGAATCCAAAAGCAAGAAATTCTAATTTAAGCAGGTAGAGATGAAACTAGTAATTAACAACTCTGTCAATATCAAGAACAAATTCATATTCAGTGAATATAAGGACCTAGGATCCCTAAAAGGCCAACTTTCCACAAATATTCCTAGCACGCACTCGTCATCTCGCGTACACGGACAACAATCAACATATAAGACTCAAATCCTAAGGGATAGTTCTCCCACATAAGGTTAGGCAAGATACTTACCACAAAGACGACAACTGGTACTGTTTAACCAAAGAATTAAACCCTTTGACTAAAGCTTATTTTTTAGATGAATACGTGTTACTGATAATCAAGGAAATGGATAAAAATGAATAACAGACAATATTGCAGAAATATAGAAAAGCGAAGTCAATTATATTCGAGAATCAGATGCCTTTACAATGTGTATTCCCCTCCTTTATATAGGAGATTCTTATAACGTACAACTCTTGCTATGGTTACTCATTAATGACTAATTATGACATTAGTGAGGTGTTACAAAGAATAACGGTAATTGGGTTACGGTTACATAACGTTTGAGGAATCAATTGTGGCTCTTTGAATATGCCTGTAGCTTTGTCTAGATTCATTCTGACCGTGCCTCTCCCCTGTTTTGATCAGGTTGAGTTTCCCGTGGCTGATAAGCTCGAGGGTTCACTGAATCATGCCTCTTTGTACCGTACCTCTTCAAAGAATCACATCCAGCTGTCGTGTTTTCCTGTGTCCACGTGACTGGCTGAGTTGTCAAAAGCTGGCTTACGTGTGAAACTCTTTTTTACCAATACAGATAGTCCCCCCACTTACCATATATTTAACGATTAATATTTGGTAAGTGGATATTCATTTATGGCGGGAATATTTTGCCGCCGCTTTTCCTCGAATCGTTGTATCCTTCTCTGCACCATAGGCATCATTTGTCACTTTCATTTAATGCTCATAGCACGTGTCCTTTTCGGATTGGTTCTGCATTTACTCGGCACCTTTTAGGGCTTTTTGTGGTTGTTCCAGTCCCGAAGTGACATCTTAAATTATGACTTTTCATCATTATTTTTCTTTTCTTCCCATGTTTGACGGTTGTCCTCAAGTATAAATATCTTTCTTATTTTCTTTGCTTCCACGAAACACTTTTCTACATTTTTCTTTTGTAAAGAACTTTCTTCTTGCCTTTGTAAACATGTCTTCTTCAAACCAACCTCAGGGAGTAACAGATATTGAAAGTTTAACTCCATCTTCTGCTCCGACTAGGAGTCGGAGTGGTGGTAGACTTAGAACTCTAGGATCCACTCCTTCGAGGGGCTCCTCTTCTTCTCAGATAGTTCCTGCTCCTTCCACTAGATCTCTAGTTTCTCCAAGGTTTAAGGTTTCTCGGTCTTCATCTAGAGGTAGAGGCGAACGCCTTTGTGAACCTGGAGTCGATGAAATTGTCACTGCTGAATTTGTTTTTGCTAGGAATAGTCATGTTCTTGTAGACCAATCTTCTTCTCTTGAAAGTGTCAAAGATATTCAACCCTTATAACTGAGGGTCAGATTTCCCTTATTCGTAGGGACTGCTTTTGGAGGTCTGACTTCCCTGTCTATATTCTGAATAGTAATCAAAGAATAACGTCTTACAAGATGGGATATTCTTTGTTTATACGTACGCTTTCACTCTAGGGTTTAGACCCCTCATTGACCCAGTCATAATTGAGTTCTGCCATTTTTTCAATATCTCCTTAGGACAAATTGGTCCGCTTGTGTGGCGAGTTGTCGCATGTCTTAGGAGTTTGGCTTCTTTAGCCTCGGTTCCTTTTACTTTCAACTATCTTATTCATCTCTACTCTCCTACCTTATTTCGTGAAGGGGTTTTCACTCTGACTGATATAAGCAAAAGAGTGCTGGTAACCCCTAGAGATGATACGGATAGGGGTTGGTACCTCCGATATGTTGTACCCACTGTTGGTTTAGTGGGTGAAGAAAATCTTCCCTTCTCTGAGAAGTGGAATCGTGCACGTGAGTATGGTTTAGCTCACATTTATTTACTTTTTCTCATTTTGACTTGAGATGTTTTATTAACACCGTATCTATTTTTTCTTCTTTCAGCAATCATGGATACTGTTGAGAATGTCTCTGGTATTCGTGATTGGGTAGAAAAATTGTTTTCTATTGCTCCTTTAGAAGAGAGATCTTTGATGTACCTCGCTGGGAGATATGGTTTGCATGTAAAGACCCATGGTAGGTGAAGCTCTTGTTCTTTCTTCTTTCCTTACTCGAGTCTCTTCTTTCTTTATTGTTTAACTTTTTCCCTTTTAATAGAGTTTTTCGCTCGTGGGGTGTCTGCTTCATCTATCCCGAAGATGTCATTGGCTCAGGCCCAAGACATTATTGTTGGTTCATCTTCCTCAAAGAGAAAGATTGGTGAATCTCGTTCCGTAGAAGAAGAAGAAGAATGTGCTTTAGTACACAGGCCACAGAGAAGGCGGGTGGTTTTAGATGATGAGCTTATGCCCTTAAACTTGCCTTCCGTGTTTGTGATTGAGCCCCCTGTCCTTGATGATGTTTCACAGTCACCTATTCATGAGGGTGTTGATCTCGCTCCTGACGATGTCCCTTTGGCTGCTGTCTTTCCTGCTTCTTTGAGAAAAGTTGTCTCGTCTGTTCCTCTGGCTATTTGAACTTCTGTTGTTGCTTTGCCCGTAACTTCTTCGACTCTTCAACTCTCTATGCATGCTGCTTTGCATGTGGCTTTTCCAACTCCTAAACCCTCTATGCATGTTGATGTTCCATCTCTGCTTGCTTCTCATGCCTTCTGTTAGGAAAGTAGGGTCTTCCAGCAGAGAGATGCGGCAGGTGGTAATAGAGGTTCCAGCTGAGGGGAATCTTTTGAAGAAAACGGGAGAGCCCGAAGTGTGGCTCAAGCCTTTGATAGGTCCCTCTGAGAAAGCAAAGCTAGCCACCACGGTGCTCTTAAATGGGCCAATGAGGTCGTGCATACTTCTTTGAAGGTATTATGCAAGTTATCCTCTTTCATTTTCGTATATGAAATTTACCTTATCTGACTGGTTTATTTCTTGTAGATTAAACTTATAGGCATGGAGCTTATGAAGAGGATTTCAAACACTGACAAGGAGGCAAAAGAGTTGCAGGCCGATGTTGATAATTGGAAAGCACATTATGATAGCCTAAGGATTGACATGGATGATTTAGAAGAGGAAAGGAGTACCTTGAAGCAGAAGATGAGACTCATGGAGGCAGAACTGGCAGTAGAGAAGGCTTCTTCCAGTCAGGCTGATAGAAACAAGAGTGTTCTGGAGTCTTTTTTCCCTAAGCAGCTGTCTCGTGCCTCAGAGGAGATTAGAGACTTGAAAAACTNGCTGATAAAGATAAGAGTGTTCTGGAGTCTTCGTTCGCTGAGCAGCTGTCCCGTGCCTCAGAGGAGATTAGAGACTTGAAAAACTTGTTGGGGCAGAAGGAGGAATACTCAGACGAGCTCGTGCAATCACTCACTCGTACTCAAGAAGACCTTCGTAAGGTTTTAGAAAAAGCTCAAATGTTAGAGGAGTCGATTGTACCGTTATGGGCCGCCCATGAAGCTGCGGAAGCAGAGAAGGACGAATTGAGAGCAGAGCCTCAAGTATGGGCAAAGGATTATGAAGATCTGAAAGAGGTGGCTGATGTCGATGTGAGCTGGGCGTACATGAATTCTCACCTTGACACATTGATGGAAATGAGTCAAGAGGGTTTTGACCTTAGTGCTGAAATAGCTAAAACTAAGGAAGCCATGGAGAAGGCTCAACAAGCTCATAACCTCTCTTCACCTGATGGTGCGATTCCAACTGCTCATGCCTCTTCATCCCTAATTGCTCTTGCTCCTTCTGCCAGTGAAGTCAACCTCTCTCTTGAAAAGATTTAGTTGGTTCATCCCCCCCTTTTTTTTCTTTGTATCAATTTGTGGTTACCCTTAGTCCTATCGGGGATAAATTTGGATTTCTTTAAAGTCCTCAAATGACAACTTAGGGGCACCACAATGTATATAAAAATTTTATACGGCTAAGTATAAGTTAATACTTAGTTTTAGCCATTTTAATTTATTAATGTTAGTTCGACTTTTGTTGAGCTTCTGTTTCACTCTTTAAGTCTTTTGCATGCTTCATTTTTTGAGGTTTTAGTTTTACCTTCGAGTTTTGCATGTGGAATGCTTTAGACTACTCGTACCTTTTTGTAATAGGCATAGTTTATGGAAGAGGGCCCTTTATAATTGACATGAAGAAGACATCTCAACTTCATGATAATGCAATATATTGATAGGAACTTTACAAATGTTTAAGAATGTTTCCAAGGAAAGTTTTTGTTTGAACTTCCATGACATTTTACATGTGTTTGGTTATCGTCTAAAACTCACGTTTGCAATTGTTTTTGTTTAACAGATTTGATGTACTCTTGTATTTCGTAACTGTTTTTCATACGTAACAGTTTTTCGATATTAATACAAGGAAACAACTATGTTTTACTAGTAACGGTTTTTATAAAGTTTGGGGTTTTTATCCGCAACTGTTTTTGGAAACAGTTTTCTAATAAGTACGAGGGAAATGTTTTCTTATTTGTAACTATTTTTATTTGATAACAGTTTCTTGAACAAATACAAGGATTTAGATCTTTCATCCATAACTGTTTTATTTGAGAACAATTTTTTGAATGAGTACATTGACGATGATCTTATACCCCTAATTGTATTTGTTACAACAACTTTGAATAAGTATAAATATGTACATTTCTTTCTCGTGACTAATATTTTGCCTTTCAAACTGAACATGTTCGAAGGTTATTTTTCCTTTCAACCTGAACATGTTCGAAGGTTATTTTTCCTTTCAACCTGAACATGTTCGAAGGTTTTTGCTTTTTGCACTAGGCTTTGTATTTGGATGGCTCTTTTGATATCTTTTTTATTCTACTTGTGCNTAGTTTTTTAGATGATTACTGCTTAACCCTTTTAAAACGTCCATCAGAAAGTGTAACCCTAGACCGAGAATTGTGTTATTTCCTCGCGTCTTTGAAGGTCTAATATCATCATCTGGTGATGGATTAGCTTTATGCATATCATCTAAAAAAGTTAGTAAAATTTTTTAAATGTTCAAAATAAAATCGAACGTATTATACTTGATGGGGGGTATTCTTTTCCTTTAGAATTAATACTTCTTTAGGTGGATGACGTTCCAGCTTGTAGGTAGAACTCTGTCGTCCATAGCTTCCAACTCATAGGTGTCCTTCCAGCTATGCCTCGGATTTTATAAGGTCCTTCCCAGTTTGGACTTAGCTTTCCTGCACCTGCTTCTTTCATTTATTGAAAGACTTTTTGAGGACAAAGTCCCCAATCTTGAAGTACCTGAGATGAGCTTTACGGTTGTAATAACGCTCTATGGTTTGTTTTTGAGCTGCCATCCGTATCAATGCTGCTTCTCTCCATGGTTCGAGCAGGTCCAGGTTGGTCCTCAATTCGTCGTTGTTTTCTCCCTCCGTGGCTGTTGAGAACCTTATGCTCGGTTCACCAATCTCCACAGGTATTAAGGCTTCTGAGCCATAAACAAGTGCAAACGGAGTTTCTCCCTTGGCTATTTTTGAAGTTGTTATGTATGCCCATAGTACCGTTGGTAACTCATTAGGCCAGTTTCCTTTGGCTTTATCAAGCCACTTCTTTAGATTGTTAATGATGACCTTATTCGTTGACTCAACTTTAACATTAGCCACGGGGTGGTACGCCGTTGAAGTGATCCGCTTGATTTGCCAACTTTCAAAGAATTCTATGATTTGCGAGCCTATGAATTGTGGGGCATTATCACATACGATTTCCTTTGGTATTCCAAAGCGACATATTATGTTTCACCATAAGAAGATTTTAACTTCCTTTTCTCGCACTTGTTTGAATGTTTCTACATCTACCCATTTTGTAAAATAGTCGGTTAGCACGAGTAAAAATCGTACTTGTCCTTTAGCTATGGGAAAAGGTCCCACTATGTCCATACCCCATTTCATGAAAGGCCTTGGGGATATTATTGGAAGCAATAATTTCACTGGTCGATGCATGTTATTGGCAAACCTTTGGCATCTATCACATTTGGATACGAAGTTCACGGCTTCTTCTTCCATCTTAGGCCAATAGTATCCAACTCTGATTAGTGTTTTCACTAAGGATCTCGCCCTTGAGTGATTTCCACAGTGTCCTTCGTGAACTTATTTCATCACAAATTCCATTTGGTTAGGTCTGAGGCATTTAGCTAGGGGTGCTCCGAACATCTTGCGATAAAGTGAGTTGCGAATAAGGCAGTACCGTGCAGCTTTACGGCGAAGTGCTTGAGCTGCTTTCCTATCTTCAGGTACGGTGCCATTCTGCAAAAAATTAAGAATTTCGTTTCTCCAGTCCCAGGTTAAGTTGTTGAAAGTTACCTCATTCATGTCCTGGTCTATTATTGAATGAAATAGTTGAACGATAATTGCATTGTCTTTGTTCATTACTTGCATGACTGCTGCGAGGTTAGCTAATGCATCTGCTTCTGCATTTTCCTCTCTAGGTATTTGCACTACCTTCCATGTTTTGAATTGTCTCACGAGCTCTCGTGCTTTTTCAAGATAGTGTTGCATTCTAGTCTCTAGAGCGATGTAAATCCCCTGTATCTGATTTACTACCAGTTGGAAGTCGTTGTTGATCACAATTTGCTCGATCCAGAGCTCCTATGCGAGTTCAAGCCCTGGAATAACAGCTTCGTACTCTGCTTCATTGTTAGTTATAGGATAACACTTGATAGCTTGCCGTGTCTTTTCACCCGTGGGTGATATTAAGTCTATGCCTAAGCCGACACCTTTTATATTTGAAGAACCATCGGTGAACAAGATGCATAGGCCTGATTAGCACCGTTAAAGAGTTGTAACTCTTTTTCTACTTCATGTACAACGCTATTACTAAAGTCAGCAACAAAATCAGCTAGTATTTGAGACTTAATTGCAGTCCTAGGCTGATAGATTATTTCATGTTCACTTAATTCTATGGCCCACTTGGCTAATCTTCTTGAAAAAGCACGAGAGCTCGTCAGTATCAATGACTTGGAACCTGGTACTTTTGATCACCCCCTCAGCATAAGTGCTAAGCTCAATTTCTCTTTTTATTATAACCGTAGAGTTATCAAACCCTGATATGGCTCGTGCCCTTGGGATTACTTGATTCCCTAGTGGAATTTCTTCCACGACTCTTAGCAAAATGATATTGAATGAACTACCTGGATCAATCAATACCCTTTTTACATTATTTTCATGAATAAGTAAAGATATTACCAGAGCATCATTGTGCGGAAGCATTAATCCGCCGATATTTGTATCGTCAAAGGTTATATTGTCTTCTTCCATATTTTCACGAGCCCGTTTTCCATATGTAATTGTGAACTTCATGGTTGTTTTGCAGATCACTCCATTTACTTCTTCACCTCCGTGTATACGTTGACGGTTCATTTTGGAGAAGGAGGCTTTTGGGGCTCCTGCCTGTTCCTCATATATGCCTGTGAGCATACAATTTTTCACCTACTAAATACTCCGAAAAAATTAGATAAGTAAATTAATCTTATGGATTTGGTTGAATTTTGGCGATTAATTGTGAATTGATTGCATTTGCATATTTATAATTCATCTTTTAAAATCATTAAAATTGCACCACTATTATCAAAGAATTATGAATTTATTATTTACAATTAATTGAATTAAATAACAAATGAATGATGGTTATTTGATGTAATGTAGTTTTGACAACTAATTACTAAAATTAATCAGTTTTATCCATAAATCATGGATTTAATTAGGAGTATAAAGTTAATTGTTTTATTCTTAATTAAGCCATGATTAGATGAAATTAAGGTTAGAATTAATTATTACATGTTTCTTTTGAATTTGATTAGGTTAGTTTTAATTAATATTTATTTAGGCCTAACTAATCCTAATATATCAAAATAGGACCTGGGCTAATTTGCCCAGGCCTAAAATAAGTGTCACTACACTACAAACGACCCAGCCCAAAGACCTTACACAACCTGCCCAGACCCAGTACCCAAAACGACCCCGTTTAGAACTTAGCAAATCCCAGTCGTTGATCTTCTGAGATCTAACGGCTTGGAATCCCCCAATCCGTAAATATATATGTCCAACCCCCACCTACCCTCTCAAACCAGAAGTCTAACACCCCCCTCCCACCCTCCCCCCTCCCCCCCGTCCGTCTCTCTCTCTTCTCTCTAAACACCAAACCCTAGCCGCCGCCCTCTGCCGGCCGGAAATCGCCTCCGGCGGCGGAGCTTCACCCAATCCGGACCAAATCTTCACCAGACACTCTCCTCCTCCTCCTCAGCCACCTCCTGTCATTGATTCCACCAAAATCCCACCCAAAATCATCCGATTTTAGATCTAAGAAATCGGAAACCCTAAAGCCCCACGTCCGGCCGATTCAAGAACAACTAATGGCTCAAAGCTACATGAGTCAATATCTCTTGATGAGAGCTATTGATTCATGTGGGTTTAGATCATTTCCGAACCCCGCCGGGATCCGGCCAAGCCCGGCGACTTTATTTTTTCCGACCAAATCCCTTTAAACGGGTATTCCCCCCTCCTTCCTATCTATTTCTTGCATGAATACGTTTGTTTAATCACTATTTTTGTATCACTATGTGATTTTTTGTTCACATCCCTTTCGACTTGTTCCTGTTTATTCCTATTCTTAGTTTAAAGACCCAAATATATCTAGCTTAGGATTCTTTATCACTATTTTCATGTGATTTAACTATGGTGTAACCAAGATTAGTAATAGGTTTCAGTTTATTTTCTGTACTGGTTTTCATGCATCTTTTGTTTATGAATTTTTTGTCAAGAAATGAGCATGAATGAACTAGTTGTTACATCCTTGAATTCATATGCTGAAATGTTGATATTGCATCTTCCTGTGAAAATGCAACAACCTTTGCTGCATTTTAGTTAGTTGTTTGATCATGTATTGCATGAGGTCGTCATTTTATTTAGGCCTTGATTTTGTTTCCTATGTTAGTAGTCACAACTAGGTGTTAACTTCCAATTAATCATGGGATAGCCTAATTTCGACTCTTAGTTTATACTGGAATATTTAATTAACCTAAACAAACTAAGCCCTACCTAGACCCAAGTAGAAGCTAAAGCATGCCTTAATACAAGGAGATTAACTAAGTCTAAGAAATTAATTTAACTAACCCAAAGTAATTAATTAATCTAAAATCAATTAACCTTTGATCAAACAATGAAGGTTTATCTATCAGTTAACTAGATTAGAATGAAGTGTTTATTGACTAATAGTTAACATAGCATAAGACTCACCTAAAACCCAAGAATTGATTTAACTTAGTCGACTCCTTCAAACAAAATGAGCTAGTTAACTTAACTAACTTCCTTTAATTATCCTAAGCCTAAAGACCTAAGTTAACTAACATAAGTCTAATAGTCTCTTAAGTAATTAACTAAACCCTAAAATCTGTCTAAAATATTTAGTTTAAGATTAACTAACTAAAACAAAGTAGTTGACCTAGGCTTATTAGTTAATTAAGTTTCTGATTTTAGGTAATTAAGAAAAATTCACCAAACTAAATCAGTTAACTTAGGAATTGAATTGATCAATTTACCTTAAGTATCAAGCTAAACCTAGTTTGACTAATAGGAGCTTTAATCAATTAACTTTATTAGTTGACCTAACCTTGGTTAAAAAATAACTAGTAGTCACATATGGGACCTAACTAGTGTTAGTTAACTATAGTTAAATGATAACCCAAGTAAGCAACCATGATTACCCAATGGTAAATTCGGGGACTACAAGGGGTACAACAGGTAATGTAGATTAGGAAATCAGATTTTTAAGGGTAGAAGGGTCTTTTCTAAGGCTGGAATGTTCTGGAAAGGTGTAGTTGTCCCAAAAGGATAGGGTGGACAGCTGTACATGTACCCTCTTCAGCCTAATGAATTAAGGATATCCCATTCCCAAGTCTCCTATAAATAGACCCCCCCTCCCTTTAAAAAAAGAATTTTTTTACACTCTGAAAAACATTCTTTCAACCGCTCTTAGCTGCTAATACATTCTGAAAAATACAGAAAGAATCAAAAATATTTTTTCATTCATAAACAAAATTTCCAAAAAAAAAAGAATATGGTTGAAAAATTTTGATTTTCTTTTGGGAGTTCATCAAGCTTTTGTGGTTCTTCTCAACTTGGTTCTTGTTCTTTTCTGTTTCTGGTTTCAAAATATCTGTTTTGAGTACTCAAGTCCTGGGCTGTTTACTCTTCCTGGTTTGCTGGTTTTCTGGTTGCTCCTGATTTCATTGTTGCTGGAATTTCCTTCTTTTTGCTACTTTGCTGATTACCTGACCTTTATTTGGTGAGGATTTCGTTAATTCTCTCTTTAAGGTATGTAACAATGAACTTTAGACAGAGTTATTGAATCCAAAACTTTATGTTGAAATTGTTGACTCATGTTGTGTTTACTTTAAGATTGTATGAATTTGAATCCTCTTCTCCTCCATTCTTGATATAAAAACTGAAGTAAGGTTATTATTATATGAATGTATGCAACTCTTGGAATCAGTTTGATTATTCGTTAAGTTTCTGTCAATACATTTAACATTTGGTAGTTAGATGTTAATTTTATGTTTGTTTAGCATATTAGGGTAACTTGCACTAGGGTAGATGAGTTTGATCCTTTAATAATCAAACTCACCCCATGATGAGTGCACAAACATTAGTATGGTTGGCTGAAGTTTACCCTTTAAAATGGTATAAAATATGTAGTCAAAAAGGGCATTAAGGTGAGGAATCTAAACCTTTAAATGGTCAGATTCATCCTCTAAAAATTCCTAAATAATCAAAGTTTCTATATAGTTTAGAATTATGTTAGTATTAGCACTAGGGTAGGTGAATCTGACTTTTTAATAGTAAAATTCACCCCTTGGTAGTGCATAAACAGTAGCCTAGGGTGCTAGAAATCACCTTTACGGATATGAAGTGGGTAATTAAAAGGCCCCTTAGAGAAAAGAATTTGAATCCCTCAATATGATCAGATTTATTCTCACAAAATGCCTAAATGATCAAGTCAAGGAATAAGTATTGACTGATGGTCCAAGGTATGAAAAAATGACATTCTGGAGTTGAATTTGATCTTTTATGGTCATATTCACGCCAAAAGAGTGCATAAATGTTTCTGCCATTTCGTATAGTTAAGCATAAGCGTTATGAGGATTAGAATCGACCCCCTCATAGTCAGTTTGGTTCTGATGGATGCATAACACCTAATTAATTGGGGTGTTCTACAGATTATAAAGGAAGGCTCAAATGTATGGCCTTTAAGGAGTTCGAGTCAGTAAATCAGTTGAAATTTTCACTTAGTTTTCTTTTCCTCCGGAAAATGTATAGCAACAGTCAAGCTGTAATTCCCCTGTATCTATTTTTCAGCATCATTATAATGTAATTTAAACTGGACTGTATATTCATTTTTTAGCCCTTTAGTTTATAATGTTCAAACTAAATCGTGAGGTGATTTTCCCTGAAAATTTGAATCTGTTTCAAAAATATCTCAAAACCGAAATAGGTGTTTAATCAAAAGAAGACTTAGTGTTCGAATCAGTCCTCATGGAACCTTTCATAAACGTTTTTATCGGGTTTTCATAAGCAGTTATTTCAAAACTCGGTTGTTTCGATATAATTGGAACTTACTAGATTATTTTTAATTCACCTCGTACCTTGTTAAACTTTCTGAACACAAAAAAAAAACATGTTCTCTTAAATTCATGTTGATTTACCTTAAAAAAGAAAATTGTTTGCTTTGTCTTTGATAAATTTTGAAAGGTATAAAAACAGATCCGCTATTTCTGTCAAATTCAGTAGATGTTTATTTAGATGAACCTGCAACAATAGATATACGAATCCCATCAATATGCATGAGTTATGAACTGGATCGTATATATTAAATTGAGTAAAATCGTTTAGTTAAATGTTCTAATGTAGCTGAGTGTGCTTATTTGTTTTTTTATACATGATGGATATTTAATATTTGTAAATCCGTGATTCTGTTTTCTTTAGGATTTCTTTGAAAACATGTCATTTTTAGCATACTTCTAATTAAATTATATAGCTTCCCTTCTTTCACAATTAGTCATAAATAGGATTGGCCAAGAGGGTTAAACAATTAATGGGCTAAAACGTGGTGATACCCCGAAACATGCTATCTTTTAGACTAGTGAACATCATTTTAGGCAATCCTCTAGGTAGAGTGATACCTTTAGTTTGAAAATTGGGTAAAATCAAGTATCATTCCAAAAATTACCATAACCTACACTCAGAAGTGGCAACTCATGCCCCCGACCCTCAACTCTAAACAATTAATAAAAATGCACATAGGAACCACGGGTACATTTCATGTGACGTGTTTGCCATGTGTTCAAAAAATAACAAGTGCACGCCATCGTGACTTGTCTAAGATAAATCCATAAACGTCCTAATTGATCTTAAAACTAAAAATGCTCCTTCAAATAGAAAACATAAAGAATAATCAAACATCGCCTCAAATTGACACTATAAAACCGTCATGACCATAGTCTTGACTACGTAATCTACACTCGGGTGCGACAACTCATGTCCCCGTCTTCAACTTCAAATTATAATAAAAATCACATGTTGTAATTGCGGGTGCATTTCATGTGGCGTAGTTATGATGTGTCCAAAAAAACAAGCAAGTGCACGCCATCGTGACTTGTTTCAAGATAAATCCATAAATACTAAAAGCGGTTAAAAAAGGCTAAACGCACAATAGGCTAAAACACGTAAATAAACAGATAACTTAGGCCAAATACTAATAGTTAAGCGACTGTGCTAGAACCACGGAACTAGGGAATGCCTAACACCTTCTCCCGGGTTAACAGAATTCCTTAGTCGAATTTCTGGTCATAGAAAAATCAAAACAGAGTCAAAATTTCCTCAGTTTGAGATTTTAAAATAAAACGGTGTCCCGGAGCATCGTCAAAATTCCGGGTGGCGACTCTGAAAACTAAAATAAATTCCAAATTCGAATAATGTCACATTAATTGGAAAAACTCCCTCATTACCCTTTATTTATCGGGGTAGTGGTAAAAGGAGGTGTGACAGCTCTGGCGACTCTACTGGGGACTACGAACCCAGAATCTCGTCTTCCCCATGGACCACAATTTCCTGGTCCTCATATTCGAACTTAACCATCTGGTGGAGAGTAGACGGCACTGCCCCTTCCGCATGGATCCAAGGCCTTCCCAGGAGATAATTGTAGGAAGTATCCATATCCATGACATGGAATGTCACTTCGAAATCTACAGGGCCGATTTTCAAGACCAAATCAATCTCCCTGATCGTGTCTCTCTTGATACCATCGAATGCACGGACACATACATTGTTGGGCCTGATTCTCTCGGTCCCGATCTCCATTCTTTGTAGGGTCAATAGAGGAAAAATATCAACCCCAGATCCACCGTCCATCATAACTCTTTTCACATAGTAACCTTCACATTTAACAGTTAGGTGGAGAGCTTGTTGTGGGTGGCCCCTTCCGGGGGCAAGTCATTCTTTCTGAATGACATCCGGTTGAATTCAAAAGATCGTTCTGCCATTCTTTCCATTTGCTCGATTGTGGTGTTCGCCAGAACGTATGCTTCGTTAAGGGTTTTGATCAGGATCTTCTGATGCTCGTTTGAATTTACCAGCAAGGATAGAAGTGAGACATGAGTGGGGGACTTTCTGAGCTCCTTGATTATGGCGTATTCAGAGGTTTTTATATTCTTGAAGAATTATTCTGCCTCCCCGGCACCGATCGTCCTTTTAGGCGGAAAGCGTTTCAACTTGCTTTTGCTTAGTTCTTTCGGGTCAAGGTATTTCTCTGAAGAGTTTATATCGCCTGTTTCCCCAGTAATCTCTTTCCCTTTATATGTCGCCACCGTCCTGTAGTAATTCCAGGGGACGACAGTAGTATTCTTCATGGGAGTTTGCGACGCGCCGCTAACAACCACGGGCTTATTCAGCTTGGGTGAAATTATTTGCCCCCGCGCCGCATACATCCCTTTTGGCACGTACATTTTTGGGCCCTTCATTATTGCCTTGTTGAATTGTAACCTTCTGGGAGGGCTCAACACACTTTGTTCCTTCCTGTGTGCCTTGGGGATGTAAAGGACAGTGTCTTTAGAGGGTCCCTTATGTGTTCCAGTCTCAGCCTTTTCCGTGACCTAGGGGACGGGGTTACTCTTCTTCATCTCCTTGACTGGTTTGGGTGCCTTCTTGGGTTTTATTTCCACATCAGCGATGGCGATGATGGCCTTTAGAGCTGGATCAAAATCCTGGTCCTCGCAAATCATGCCGATGATGGGCCCATGATTGTGAGTGGGCAGTGGATTGTTCGTCACATTGGGAGCTTCTTCGTCCCTTAAAACCATTTTTTTTTGTTCTATAAGGCTTTCCACGGCCCTTTTGAGGGTCCAGCAATCCTCCGTGTCGTGCCCTTCTTCTCCAGAATGGTAAGCACAACTGGTACCCCGTCTATATGATGGTGATTGAGTATTCTGCCCGTTTTGAGGCACGGGTTGCAGGAGTCCCATCTGGACCAACTTGGGAAGAGGCTGGAATACGGCTCTCCGATGGGAGTGAAATTAAGTCTCCTTGGTGGTTCTCGGGGATAGGCATTGTACGAGTAGCTGTTTTGAGGAGGGCATTGATTATATGGAGCTGGGGGACGATGGTTATTTTTTGGAGGTGGAGTTCTATTCTGATTGTATTGTTGTTGCGGCCTGGGATGTGGTTGAGCGTTCATTACTGCATAGGGAAAAGGGGGTGCAGCATAAGCTGCGTCTTGGTGAGGATAGTAATATTGGGAAGCTTGGGGAAATGGACGTGGGTATTGTCGAGGCTTTCTGACATCGGAAACCATCATGGCCCCTTCTTCTTTCTTTTTCCTGTTGGCGGCACTCCCGGATCCGCTTTGGATGGCCTGAGAGGTTGCTCTTATGGAAGATTGGATCAGGATACGACCAGTTTTTAGACCATTCTCCACCATTTCTCCAATCATGATTGCTTCCGCGAATGGTTTTCCCATGCCAGACATCATATTTTGGAAGTAATAAGCTTCATGTGCTTGTAGAAAGACGCTGACCATTTCAACCCCATCCATCGGAGGTTTGACCCTGGAGGCCTGCTCGCGCCATTTGATGGCGTACTCTATGAAACTCTCTGAGGGTTTCTTTTTTAGATTGGATAGTGAGTTCCTATCGGGGGCGATGTCCACATTGTATTGGAATTGTCGGACAAAGTCCCGTGCCAGGTCATCCCATATGTGCCAGCGGGATATATCCTGGTCTGTGTACCATTCTGATGCCCCGTCAAGCTTTCTCCAAAATATGCCATGAGAAGTTCCTCCTTCCCACCTGCTCCCCTGAGCTGGTTGCAGTACATTTTTAGATGGGTTATGGGGTCCCCATGTCCGTCATATTTTTCGAACTTGGGGGTTTTAAACCCGAGAGGAAAATTGATGTGCGGGAACATGCACAAGTCTGCATAGGAGCCACTTTTCTGCCCGCTCAGCCCCTGTATATGAAATTGAATAAAATCGTTTAGTTAAATGTTCTAATGTAGCTGAGTGTACTTATTCATTTTTTTTATACATGATGGATATTTAAGATTTGTAAATCCGTGATTCTGTTTTCTTTAGGATTTCTTTGAAAACCTGTCATTTTTAGCATACTTCTAATTAAATTATATAGCTTCCCTTCTTTCACAATTATTCATAAATAGGATTGGCCAAGAGGGTTAAACAATTAATGGGCTAAAACGTGGCCATAGCCCAAAACATGCTGTCTTTTAGACTAGTGAACATCATTTTAGGCAATCCTCTAAGTAGAGTGATACCTTTAGTTTGACAATTGGGTAAAATCAAGTATCATTCCAAAAATTACAATAACCTACACTTTGGAGTGGAAACTCATGCCCCCGACCCTCAACTCTAAACAATTAATAAAAATGCACATAGCAACCACGGGTACATTTCATGTGACGTGTTTGCCATGTGTTCAAAAAATAACAAGTGCACACCTTCGTGACTTGTCTAAGATAAATCCATAAACGTCCTAATTGATCTTAAAACTAAAAATGCTCCTTCAAATAGAAAACATAAATAATAATCAAACATCGCCTCAAATAGGCACTATAAAACCGTCATGACCATAGTCTTGACTACGTAATCTACACTCGGGTGTGACAACTCATGTCCCCGTCTTCAACTTCAAATTATAATAAAAATCACATGTTGTAATTGCGGGTGCATTTCATGTGGCGTAGTTATAATGTGTCCAAAAAAAAAAGCAAGTGCACGCCATCGTGACTTGTTTCAAGATAAATCCATAAATACTAAAAGCGGTTAATAAAGGCTAAATGCACAATAGGCTAAAACACGTAGATAAACAGATAACTTAGGCCAAATACTAATAGTTAAGCGATCGTGCTAGAACCACGGAACTCGGGAATGCCTAACACCTTCTCCCAGGTTAATAGAATTCCTTACTCGGATTTCTGGTCGCAGAAAAATCAAAACAGAGTCAAAATTTCCTCGGTTTGGGATTTTAAAATAAAACGGTGTCTCGGATCATCGTCAAAAATCCGGGTGGCGACTCAGAAAACTAAAATAAATCCCAAATCCGAATAATGTCACTTTAATTGGAAATATTCCCTCATTACCCTTTGTTTATCGAGAGTAGTGGAAAAAGGAGGTGTGACAGCTCTGTTTACCTTTATCACTAAACAATTTTGTTAAATAGCCTTGTTTCAATAAATTTTCTACTTCACCTTGTAAAAATCTGCAATCCGCAGTTTTGTGCCCATGATTGTTGTGGAATTCACACCAGTGATCTGGGTTCCTTCTACTTGGATTTGACCGCATCTCTTTGGGCCACTTAAACTTTTCTCCCATGTTCCTCAATATTGAGACAAGTTCAGTAGTACTTACATTAAAAGTATGGTCCCCAATTTGAGTATTACCTCTAGGTTGTTCATCTCGATCTTTTCTGGTTCTAGACGAGGATGAGACTACGTCTCTTCCTTGTGCTCTATAGTCCGACCTAGCATTTTCGAACCTAGGGCGAATATCGCATCCCGAGGTTCCTAAGTAAGGATCGTACCTTTTTTTTACCTGATCTTCTATCTGATTCAGGACGTCTGGATCTGGAATGATCTTCATCTCTCGAACAAGCAATGATATCTTCTTCTATTCTGAGTTTAGTACTGTACCTGTTATATACATCGTTCCATGTTGTAGAGGGGAACTCTCTTAGAAGTTCCTTAAGTCGTCTCGTGGCTTCTAAGCTTTTATTGTTTAGGTTGCTTGCAAATGCCATGGCTGCCCAATTATCAGGCACCCTGGGTAACTGCATTCTTTCTTGTTGAAACCTGTTTACAAACTCACTGAGTGGTTCAATGTCTCCTTGTTTTATTTTGAATATGTCTTCCATTCTCTTCTAAACTTTTTGTGCACCAGAATGTGCTTTTATAAACGAATCTGCAAGCTCAGCAGAGAAGGTAAGGGACCGTTTTCCTTGTTCAAGCCGGTATTGTTTGAGATTCCAATAGACTTATTGGAGGGTCCCATTGGCGTGCATCCAGTAGGAATTGAACCTACGAATTCGCCAATTATGAGACAGTTAATAAAAGAATAGAAAAAGCCTTTACTGTGTCACTTAAGTTATNCATATTGTGGTTGTTTCGGTACTTCTGTCAGCCTTGCACCTCTATTGAGTAATGCCTGAGTCGCAGCATCAAGGTCTGAGCCAAATTGAGCAAGGGCGGCCACTTCGCGATATTGTGCCAATTCCAGTTTTGAACTACCGCAGACTTGTTTCATAGTTTTCAACTGAGCGGCAGTCTCTTACAGCCAGTTACTGCGATTGATTGGGGCAGATGGCGGGCCTCCGCTTTTCTTTTCATTAATGAAACCCGCCAGTTATTATGAACTCAAATAAAAAAAAATTGGATTCGGTGAAGTTACAAATTCGAAGAACTCGAGAAATTTACGGTCTCAGAGGGGGAGTTACGCCTATCTCAATAAAGTATATGATTGGTTCGGCGGCGCGAGGAGTTAACGACCGGACGTGCTGCAACCTAGGGATCACCAGACGATGAAGGCGTGTAGGTGCACTTTGACACCTAAGGAAGGTACAGCCCAACTATGAGGTGAGTCAATAGAATTTTCAGGGAGAAGAGAATACCAGGTTAGGGCCCCTTTGGTAAGTGTTTTCCCAAATTTTTTGACAAGGACTGATTCAATCTCTTGTTTTGTTCAGTCGTTGCCTTTTACTCCAGTAGTGAAAGCAGTCACATGGTCACGTGGGTTAGTTGCTCCATCATATTTGGGAACGTCAGGCATTTTAAACTTCTTGGGTATAGGAAAGGGTTCAACACTTGGCTTCCAAGGTTGTTGAGAATACCTATCAACATCAATGCCTTTGATGATATGTGGTACTCCAGGAATTTGTTCGATGCGATCATTCTGATTCTTCATCTGTTTCTGCATGGTAAGCAGTAAATTTTGTAATTCTGAGTTATTAGATATACCTGGTCTCGTTTCGAGAGATTCATTAGGAGTATCTCCTCTTCCTAAGTTTGCCAACCCAGATTGAGGATTTTCCATGGTGATGGTGTTATTGAAGGGTGGCATCGGCAGTGTAGGTAACGCTGCCGGTAATCCTCTCGCAAATTCTTGCAAAGCTTGGCTCACGTACTCCGCAATCATTTTCTTTACACAATCTTGTTCCACAGTTTGATCATTATCACCATTGTTGTTATTGGATCTTTCTAGGGATTGTTCCCTTGAACCACGTGGGGTTCCTGAAGGCGATGGAACTGGGGTTCCACTCCTTTGCTGATTGTTGTCGTTGGAGTTTGACATAGTTCAGAGGACATCACTTTAAAAGAAAACAAAGATTATCAGATTCCCGGTAACGGAACCAATTTGTTTAACCAAAGAATTAGACCCTTTGACTAAAGCTTATTTTTAAGATGAATACGGGTTACTGATAAACAAGGAAATGGATAAAAATTAATAACACACAATATTGCAGAAATATAGAAAAGCGAAGTCAATTATATTCGAGAATCAGATGCCTTTACAAATTGTATTCCCCTCCTTTATATAGGAGATTCTTATAACGCACAACTCTTGCTATGGTTACTCATTAATGACTAATTATGACATTAATGAGGCGTTACAAAGGATAACGGTAATTGGGGTACGGTTACATAACGTTCGAGTAATCAATTGTGGGTCTTTGAATCTGCCCGTAGCTTTGTCTAGATTCATTCTGACAGTGACTCTCCCCTGTTTTGATCAGGTTGAATTTCCCGTGGCTGATAAGCTCGAGGGTTCACTGAATCGTGCCTCTTTGTACCGTACCACTTCAAAGAATCACATCCAGCTGTCGCGTTTTCCTGTGTCCACATGGCTGGCTGAGTTGTCAAAAGCTGGCTTACGTGTGAAACTCTTTTTTACCAATACAGGTACTCAAAAACAGAACTTCTCAGGTGAAAAGACCAATGGACGACTCAATGCAACTAAAATAACTTCAAAGCACACATAAAACTTATAAGAAACTATTCCGTATCTATAAAGTCTCAATCTTTAATAAAATCCAAAAATCGACCTAAAACTCGACCCCTGGGCCCGCACCTCGGAACCCGACAAATCTTACAAAATCTGAACACCCATTCCGCCACGAGTTCACCCATACTAAAATTACCAAATTTCGATACCAATTCCTCCGTCAAATCATGATTTTTCATTTTAGAAATTTTCTTCAAAAACTCACATTTTCCTCATCCCAAAACACAAAATTTAATGATAAAAATGAAGATAAAATCATATAGTACATTAAATACTAGGTGAAGAACACTTACCCAATCGATTAGCTTGAAAACCCCCAAAAGTAGTTCCCAAATCCGAAGTCTAAAACTCAAAATATGAAGAAAAATAGCCAACCCTCGATTTAAATGAATCTTCCAGGACTTCCGTATCTATGACAAATTTGGCCGCTTCTGCGCAACCGCAGGTGCGCATGACCAATCGCACATGCGCTCCCCTTCGCCTCTGCGCCCAAGGTTCCGTTTCTGTGGTGTCGCGCGTGCGTTCCGACTCTCCACATCTGCGGAGACTGCCAAGACCAGCTCCTCTTGCACCTGCGCCTCCATCTTCGCACCTGCGCCTAAGGTCCGCATGTGCGATTACACCAGAACTCAGACCTCTTAAAACCCATGGAAACCATCTGCAACTTGTATGAAACACACCTGGGGCCCCCTGGGCCCCATCCAAGCATACCAACAAGTTCCATACCCTAACACGGGCCTGCTCGAAGTCTCAAATCACATCAAATCACGACAAAACTACGAATCGCACCATGAATAGAGCTTATGAACTTTCAAATCTTCCAACTTCTAAAACTCATGACGAAACCTATCAATTCAACCCGGAATGACGCCAAATTTTGTAGACAAGTTCCAAGTGACATAACGGAGCTGTCCCAACTCTCGAAATCGCATTCCGACCCCGATATCACAAAAGTAAACCATTGGTCAACCGTTTCTGTTTCCCAACTTCAACTTTCGTCGAAATGCCCCAAATCACTCTACGGACTTCCAAATCCAAATTCGGACGCACGCCTAAGTTCAGAATCACCACACAAAGCTGCTGACATCATCCAAAACTCATTCCGGAACCGGTTACACAAAAGTCACATACCGGCCATCATCGCTTAAGCTTCCAAAACTGGATTCTTTATTCCAATTCGACCTTGAATTGTCCGGTAACTGAATTCAACCATGCACATACGTCGATACACATAACATGAAGCTGTTCAAAACCTTATACTGTCGAACGGAGCTTAAATTCTCAAAATTACCGTTGGGTCGTTACAATTGGGATGCGAAGGCTCATGTGAATTGATGCGCTCTTCAGGGGGAGTTAATATGTGTTGTACTCTTTTTTCCTTACAAGGTTTTATCCAGCTGGATTTTCCTTGTAAGGTTTTTAACGAGGCAACCAAAAAGCATAATTCTAAACCTGTACTCTTTTTCCTTATCTAGAATTGTTTCCCACTGGGTTTTATTTTAGTAAAGGTTTTAACGAGGCACATTGTCTGTTGAATAAACATTTAAGAGACAGTGCTATAAATAGCGTTTTATTTAAGGTGAATGTCTATATTTTAGAGAGCTTTTATGAATTTTACTTGATGGATAAGTCACTCTTTTCCTATTAGTAGAGGGTCTTATTCCATTATAAGTCATCCCAAATCAATAAGAATTGTCCCTCTATACTTTTCTCTGCAATACTCTTCTTCTTCTTTTATTGTTTTGTAACAAAATTAATTATTTTTGACCGAGGCCGATGTGTTGGATATGTACATATTATTTTCCAGAAAAATATTAGTTCCACACTTGAATAAATTAGTTATTTGATTTAATTGATAGTTAATGAGAAGTTTTATTGTGTGCCTCATACAACTGACATTAGTTGTGTGAGGCTCCTTTTTGTCTCACAATTTGTGGACCCCAAACTTACAGTTCTGGATCCACGAAAATCTAGGTCCACAAAATTGTGAGACAAAAAAGATGCCTCATACAACTAGTGTCAGTTATATGAGATACAAAATAAAATTTTCCTAATGAATGGGACATCTTCGTAACATCACAACTCTTACATGATATTTTACAAAATAAATTACCGAAATGTATTGATAGCAAAGGAACATCAAAATGATTGGGATAATTTGAAATGTTAAATTTTAATTATACATAGTAAACTAATATTATAAGATATAAACTTCATTTTGCTAAAAATAAACACCAAATATAAACAAAATATAAATATACTCCTAACATTACGAATGTAAATATATATCCGTTACACGAAGAAAACCTATTACACTGTCTGAACCGGGTGGAGACCGCCGCCTTCTACTTCCATCTTCTGCCTCATCTCTAAAACTTTCCGATGATTGTTGGAATGTAGCTCGCTCGAAAATGTCGGGCTGCAAGTGTCACGACCCGAAATACCACCTTCAGGCCGTGATGGCGCCTAACATTGCACCCGCTAGGCAAACCAACGTGTTCACTGAATTGATTTATTAACAAGTGAAAATAACAAACACTGACTAGATGATTGAGATAAAGTGCGGAAGCATTCACAAAATCTAAATTACCATAGCTAATAACGAAGAAATCCCTTTAAGTACAAAACCCAGAAATGGAGTCACAACCCTACGAACCAGTCTAAGATTCAGCTAAAAACAAAAGTTTGAAATAAAATGATATATCTGTCTGGAAACACATAGATGACCGCATGAAAGATAGACAGTGACGCCAAGATCCACGAATGCCTGCGGAACTACCTCGCTGTCGTCTAGAATCGACTGAAGGACACTCCCCCTAACGATGTCCAATGGGTCCGGCTGCGTAATCTGCACAACATAAAGAAGTGCAGGTGTAGCATCAGTACAACCGACCCCATTTACTAAGCAAGTGCCGAGCCTAACCTCAGCGAAGTAGTGACGAGGCTAGGACACGACGACAAATTGTACCTGTGCAGTTCAATAGTATAGCAGAAAATAAACAAGAATACAGTTACGGGGAAGAACATGCTGGGGACAAGAGGGGCAACACTTGCTAAAACCGTAGAATCAAGTACTGACGGAAATGTAGAATTAAAACAAGAAATAACAACCCGAAACAAGTAAGATAGACAGGAGAAGGCTCGGCATGACCCCTCGTGCATAGCCTGAAAATCACACGGCACGGGATGCCCCCTTGTGCATAAATAATAATGACTCGACATGGAATGTCCCCTCGTGCATAAATAATAATCAATCAGCACGGAATATCCCCTCATGCATAAATAATAATCATCGGCATGGAATGTTCCCTCGTGCATAAATAATAATCATCGGCACTGAATGTTCCCTCGTGCATAAATAATAATTATCGGCACGGAATGTTCCCTCGTGCATAAATAATAATCATCGGCACGGAATGTTCCCTCTTGCATAAATAATAATCACTCGTCACGGAATGTTCTCTCGTGCGTGATGAGTATAAAAACAACAATTGATATGAAAGTTTAACAATATGACATTTCAAATGTACAGAAATAATCAACAAAAATCTATTTTCCCGGAAAGGGACTCAGCTATAACTAATCTCACTCAGAAGTATAATTTCAACATTAAAATCCTCGACCGAACACATAATCAATAACTTTCCACGTCATGAATAACCTCAA
>ML375349.1:0-103992 GCA_005239525.1 Nicotiana knightiana | reverse complement strand
ATCGAAGGCAAAACATCAATTTGTACATATTTTCTTCCTTGCTTTGTAGTTTAATTATGCTAGTTGATTTAGATTTTATTCTTATGAATTTGTTTAGCTAATTTCGTGTGGAACCCGTTGGGGAATAAACTTCTTGTGATATTAATATAGTTTTGATTGGTTGATTAAACTCTATTTGTTCAACTACGTTCTTGTTGTAGTTGATTGAAGGGCCCTCAATTAGCTGTGCCTATTTATTATGTATCTACTTGAGAGAGAGTGCATATTTAGGTAATTGTTTGAACAACACCACTCCCAGAGTATAGACGAAAGTCATAACCGAGGGTTTAGAGGTTGGATTAGAGATAACGATACTTCGGGTGCAATCTAAGTGAACTGTAATGCAATCTAGCTAGCGTAACTTGAGAGAGTGCGTCTAGTAAATTATCATAATTACTTGAGAGAGATTTATGGTAGATAGAGTGTTCATGATTGATAGAGACGATTAATCAAGCTATACGAAGTATCCGAGAAGTAAGTTCACCAGCGGGGGAAACTATAACCTTAGATTTTATTACAATTGTTTATACCTTAGTATAGTTAATCTTTACTTTTAATATTTAGTATTAGTAACTTAAACAACATCAGGTGACAGCTGAGTACTAATTTAAACAGCCTGCTTGATACGTCAATTCCCTGAGGGATCGACTCTGGGCATAATACCCCAGGATTATATTTGCAACGCCCGCTTAGTCTTCTACAAGACATAGTTGAGCGTGATCAGGTACCATATGTGCAGACCATATTATGTTCCCGAATAAAGATTTAGACAACTATGTAGGGGTGTAGATGGATCGGGTTAGTTTTTTTTTATCCAAACCAACTATATCGATTTGGATTGGTTCGATTTTGTCGGTTTTTTCGAGTCTTTTGTTACATGAATATTATTTCAATCTTACTTCGTTAAAGTTATAGACAGTTTTGATAAGTGAATATATGTTTAGTAAAAATTAAAAAAAAAATACAACCATATGATCTGTTAAAATATTCTTACGGGGGAACGTTTTTTAGTAACAAATGATAGTTATTTTCTTAGTCGTCTAACAATAATTTTTTGTTGATATATGCTTTCAAGGTTAAGCAAATTTAATACTTAAGCTTAAAATAAATATGAAATCTAAACAATGATATGTTCTATTTAATTTTAAAATTATCGAACTACCATTTAAAATTCGAAAAAGGTATAAGAATTTAATAGATTTTGACATACGAATATAAAAGAACAAAGAGATTGACACATTTCAATAACACTTGATAAGAAAGTGATGATACAACTCAATATTTAACGTAAATAAATATGAACACACTTCATAGTTCTATTAAATATTTATATAAAAATTATATATTTATATGTCAGGTTGTTTCGATTGTTTTACTCAATACCAAACCAAATGAAACCAAACCTAATCAAGTTTTTTAATCGATTTGGTTTGACTTTTTGGTTTGATGGGGTTTTTTGATTTGGTTTGAACAATCCTATTTCACTGTATGTGTCAATGCATAAATTTTCAGCATGAACTGTCGCCATAAAAACAAAAAAGCCGATAAAGCTAGAACCTTGAAAAAGGGGCATTTTGTATTGTCGAATTTGCCGTTTTTTATCCCTCGATCTGCGTACTTGTCTCTGAGAGTTGATATATCAGAGATAGAAAACACAAATCTTTTAGTCACAATGTTTTGACCCCTTTAAATTTACAAGCACACATTGTGAAGGGATATGTCATAAGTATGTTGGTGGAAAAAGTGTAGCAGAGTCGAATTGTATAAATCATAATCTCCACTTGCAATGGCTGCCCAAGTATTGAGGACACACATGAAACATAATGCAGACAACATCAGCTAGCTTGTGAGAAATTCCAGTATACTAATAGTCATTCCTCTGCATTCGAAAAAGTTTGCTTGTGCTACGAAGCCAAGATCTTTGACATCATCCAACTCGGTAATTTAGGAATAAACTTTTTGAGTTCATTAGGAATTGTATTTGAAATTATTTTAGAGAGCTCATATTTGACCGCAGGAGAGCTCACATTCTTTGTCCACTTGGAGCTAAAGATGACAATGCTCGTTGAACAAATTTGTCTTAACAATTAAACAACAAGCGCTATGATCCCTGACCATCAGATACTTAACAAAACAGAAAGGCGGACAAAATAGGAACGCAGGCAAGAAGCAACATTATTAGACCAACAGTAATATTGACTTACCAAAAGTACAAGTTAACAGACCTTTAAAAAAGGATGGCTAAATAATATACTATCGAATGCACTGTCTGTATAAGTATTATAGGAGTAGTGTTGAGAAAGATATCATAATCATAGGGAATAGCAAACCTTTTTTTTCACTAAGCGTGCCTTGACGTTATTTAGACAACAAGTTAATAGGTTAGTAGAAACTATTTGAACTCGATCGGTGTTTCATTGCTTAAATGGATTTAGTATTTCATTCCCCTATTTTATACTTTACCCTTCTCAATTATAATTTCTTTAGTCCCAAATAAATACTCGATTAATTTTTAAGATAAACTGATTAAAGATTCATTAAGATTCTGTGAAATTTAAACAATTACAATTGAAGGAGAGCTAGTAAGTGTTGAGAGTAACAAAACTTAAAGCAAGAGATGTACTATGTATTATTTATAAGTTGGTTAGTTAGTGGAGAGGTTAGTTAGTTGATGACAGTTAAGCATAAGTGGTGTATATATTAGTCACGTGTATTTCATTTTTCCTTTCTAAGCTTCATGGAACAGTTGCCCAAAAGAGCCTTCTTTCTCTCTTCTCATTCTATCTCTGCATGTCGTCTTCTTCATATCTCTTTCTTTAATTCTTCATGGTATGAGAGAAAAGAGCTATAGGTTGTAGCTCATAATAAATTCGATCCAATACCTGCTTTGCATTCTCTGAATTTTTTTCTCAAATTCATTTTTTTGTTGTTGTTCAATTTCTTCATCGAAACCCTAATCTTCTCAGCAATGGCGGAAGATGGTTTGGAGTTAGGAAATACAACTATTGCAGCTAATAATTCTTAAGTCTCATCTGATGATGAATTTGAAGAAGGAGTTACAGTCGCTGCTACTCATCCTCTGTATCTCGCTCCTACAGATACCATTGGAATTTCTCCCATCTCTTTTCAACTCACTAGTATAGACAAATTCTCATTGTGTTATCGATCTCTGAGAATTTATTTACTTGGTCAAAACAAGCTCGAAATTGTGGATGGCAGATGGAAAAAGGAACGATTTCGTGAAAAATATTGGTACCAGTGGGAGAGGTGCAATGCAATTGTGCTTTCATGGCTAATGAATGCAGTTTCTCCAAACCTTATCAGTGGAATCGCCTATGCCACCAATGAACATGTGGTATGGATGGATCTACAAGAGCAATTTGATAAGTTAAATGATACTCGATGTTACAATCTGCACAGAGAAATTGCTACTCTTAGTCAAGGTACCTCATCTATTTATGTTTACTATTCCAAGATTAAAGATCTTTGGGATGAAGCTGAGGAACTAGTGCCTAGACCTGGTTGTGACTGTGTTACGTCTAGGGATTTCATTGTGCACTTTCACAAAAAGAAATTTATCAATTTCTCATGGGATTGAATGATTCCTATTCACAAGCACACAGCCAAATACTTATGATGAAGCCAGTACCATCTATAGATCAAGTTTATGCTATGCTAGTTAGTAATGAAAGTCAAAGAGCTGTAGCAGCCACATCTGGCATTCTAGGTCCTCTACCTAATGTACATGTCGGTCACTATGAATCTACAACATTTTATAGTTCTAAACCAACTGGAGGTCAGAGATTCAGGAAAAATTATAACATACAGTGTGAGTTTTGAAAGCTCAAGGGACATAGCAAAGAGAATTGCTATAAGATCATTGACTATCCACCTGACTACAAATACAAGAAGAAAGGGGGAGCACTTACCACTGCCAGTAATGCTTACAATGTGTTTTCTAAGTCTAACAATGTTGTAAATAATTCCACACCTCAAATGTGTGTGACTACAGGCTGCATTCTAGAAGCATCACACATGTACACTATAGAGGGAAATACTGTAGGAAATGGTACAATTTCATCTGCATCAATGAATCAGGAACTTCCACAAGCTCCATTAACTCTTACTAGGGACCAGTATGATCAAATACTTCAGTTTCTCAACAAGGCATCCAGCTCTTCATCTACTGCCAATGCTCCTGGTATAAGTACTGCATTCTTAGCTACTAATAATATTAAAGAGTGGATTATTGATACGGATGCAACAGATCATATGGTCTCTGATCTTAGCATGTTAACCTCATTTAACACAATTGATCCTCCTTAATATAATAAGTTATTCTTACCTAATGGTGAAGTTTCATATGTTAAACATGTTGGTACTAGTGCTATCTCATACAAGAGTGTTATAAAAAAATATGCTTCATATACCACAATTCAAGTTTAACTTGATGTCTGTATCAAAGATAACCAAAAAGCATCAGTGTTTGGTTGTCTTTTATCCTAATTTTTGCATATTCCAGGATCTCTTCAGTGGGAGGGTGAAGGCGATTGGTAGAGAAGATAAAGAAATCTGCATATTACCCTCTTGGAGCTCATTAACTGTCAACAAGCATACTGTAGAAACATCACTAGCAGCCACACGGAATCATGATATGTTCACTAAGAGAACACCTACAAATGTGGATCTCAAGATATAGCACAAAACACTTGGTCATGTGTCCTCCTCAGTTCTAAACAAACTATTTTCAATAAAACAGGAGAGTTGTATTTCTGTTGTAAAAGACTGCTCTGTTTGTCCATGTGCTTGATTTGACTAGAGTACCTTTTCCCAGTAGTACAAATCAAAGTGCAGCTTCCTTTGACTTACTACATTTGGATGTATGGGGACCCTATAACACTACAACAATTGATGGTAATAGATACTTCTTAACTGTAGTGGATGAATACTCTAGAATGACTTGGATTTTTCTTTTAAACTCAAGTCAGATGTATGTGTTGTCCTACATGATTTCCTGATGTATGTGAAAACTCAATTTCACAAACAAGTTAAGTGCGTTAGGACTGATATTGGATTTGAATTTGTTAATTCTGTCTGTCATACTTTGTTCAAAAACCTTAGCATTATCCATCAATGTAATGAATCGACCGATCATTTTTCTTTCTAGAACCCCGTTCCCACAAATAAAATACCCCGTACGTGATTTTACTGTTTTGTGACTTGCGGGGATGGTTAGTTCGGGATTTGGAAGGGTTCGGGCTGAAATCGGAACACTTGGTTCCCTAAGGCTGGCTTAAAAGGCTAAGTTTGAATTCGGTCAACATTTTGAGTAAACGACCTCAGAATCGAGATTTGACGGTTCCACTAGGTTCGTATGATGATTTCAGATGTGGGCGTATGTTTGGATTGGGTTTTGGATGAACCGAGAGTGTTTCGGCGCTTAATATCTAAAGTTGATTTTATAAGTCCTTTAAATTTGGTTAGGATGGGTTTTGGTGATATCAAGGTCCAAATGGAAATCTGAGATCGGGAATAGTTCCATAATGTCATTTAAAACTTGCACGCAAAATTTGGTGTCATTCAAAGCAGTGTAAGTACATTTCGGTGCATTGGAAGTAAATTGAAGAACTTGAAGTTCTTAAGTTTGATTCGATTGGTTTTGGGGTGCGGTTCTTAGTCTTAATGTTGTTTCGGGCGTTCCGAGAGTTCGAGCGAGTCCGTTTTATGATACCAAACTTGTTGGTATGTTTGGACGGGGCCTCGGGGGCCCCGGGTGCCATTCGGACGATGTGCAAGTTGAGTTTGAAACTCAACAGGACAGCTGGTGCACCAGTTTTGGTGTGCCCGCACCTGCGAGCCTTTTTCTCTCACTCTTTGGGCGACTATTGGAGCTTCTTGAGAGAGATTTCCACCTAGCTTTTGGAGGTGAGTAATTTCTACCTATTGTGAGTTTAATACATAGATTATGGGTAGATTTCAACATGAAAATTGGTAGAAATCATGGGTTTAGAGAAACACCTAGAGTTTGACAAAAATAAGATTTTACCACAAAATTGACCATGAAACTTAGTGAAAATCATATATTCATGTTCCTTAGGCTGTGGGTAACAACTTTCTTCGAAAATTTCCAGAATTCGGCCACGTGGGCCCAATGGTGAATTTTAGGAATCTTGCAATTTGGGTTGAAAAATCATTTTAATAGTGGAAATATGAACTTTTGAGCATAGATTAATTGATTTATGTAATGATTGACTAGTTCCGAGTCGTTTCGCACCAAATTTGGAGGTTTGGGCGCGTTCTCGAATTGGGAAGTAGGCTTGGATACGAGGTAAGTCTCTTTTCTAACCTTGTAAGAGGGAACTCTTCCCATGGGAGAATTAAACAATGTATATGACTATTTGTGGGGGGCTACATACGTACGAAGTGACGAGAGTCCGTGCGTAGCTACTATTCCTGTTAAGTCTGGGTAGTGTAGGACCCCTATCATGCTATACTTGAAATAATTGCGTCATTTACTTGTTAATTTAATTGCTTAAGCCATGATCTTGTAAATCGTAAAAGAACTCCAAAAAGGATAAGTCTTCACTCAATTGAGGTTATAAATAGAACAATTTATTGTTATGGAATAATTGTGTTATCTAAGTGTTTTCTATTATGGAGCAGGCCGAATGTCTCGGCAGATTAAATAGATGCATATCTGGTTCGTGCCGTTCGACCCTCGGCAGTGCACATATAAATGTTATCGTGTTGGTTCGGGCCGTACAACCTCAGCATTATTTGCGTATGTTAATATTTGGAAATAATAATTGTGTAAAGATATTTACCATCTCTTATTGTTGAGTTAGTACATTCTTTCTAAACCATGCTTAATTATGATCTTGATTTATTATCATTAGCCTTAGTAAGTGTCATGACCCCTCGTCACTACATCTTCGAGGTTAGACTGGATACTTACTGGGTACATATTGTTTTATGTACTCACTCTACACTTTGGCACTTAACTGTGCAAGATCTGAGGCAGGTGCATCTGAATACGTGTCCGGCGGGCATCCCTGACTAGATTTTGAGATTCCACGGTGATCTGCCCTCTTATGAGCCGTTCGGCAGCATCCTGGAGTCTTCCTTCTATTTTGGTTTCTGTCTAATCCTTTTCAAATAGTAGGATAGGCCTTCTCTTGTATAATCTACTAAGTTTCCCATACACTTGTGACACTAGATCTTGGCATGTATTAGCAGACTTATGGATTTTGGGTTTAATCTGTTTGATTATGATTATTTCTACTAGTTTCACTTATTAAATTAAATCGGTCTCGTGTTAAATCCTCTAAGTTTAGGAAAAATCACTATACAGATAAGTAGTAAAAATGGAAATGTAATTAAGTCATTCGTTGTCGGCTTGTCTAGCAACAATTCTGGACACCATCACGGCCTAATATGAAATTGGGTCGTGACAACATGGTATCAGAGCTCTAGGTTCATGTAGGTCTCACAGGTTATAGGCAGGTCTAATATAGTCTTGCGGATCAGTGCGGACACGTCCGTACTTATCTTCGAGAGGCTGGGGGAGGGCACCGGCCTGAGGTAGGGGGAGAGGACGTCCTAGAGTTGCCCCAGTCGCACCACCAACAGATCCAGTAGAGGATCCCAGAGTTGAGGAGTAGGGTGAGGTGCCCGCAGCAGAGCCAACCCCGGTTGACTTCATGATAGCACCTGGTTTCCAGGAGGTCATGGGTCGTATGCTATGGTTCATGGACTCCATGACTCAGGCCGATTTACTTCTAGCAGATCCGGCCACATCTCAAGAAAGAGGGTGAGCACAGACCCCTACCGCTCAGGCTCCTGGGCATGCAGTCGCTGTATATCATACTCCAGGCACTCTTCCCATGGTCGGAGCCCAGCCAGTAGTAGCTGTTGTGCTCGATCCTAGACTAGCTGCAGCTGGCAAGCCGCAGAAGCTCCTGGATAGATGGACTAGGATTCACCCTCCAGTCTTTGGGGGTAAGCGACATAAGGATCCTCAGGACTTCATTGACAGGTGCAAGCACAACATGCACATATTGGAGTCTCACGGGGTGGATTTCATTACCTTCCAGTTGGAGGCAGCGCACGTAGGTGGTGGCAGTCTTATCTTCTTGGTATACAAACAGATTCTCCTCCCGACTTGGGACCATTTCACCCGCCTATTCTTGGACAGGTATCTTCCACCCTCTCAGAGGGAAGAGCTACGGTTTCAGTTTTACCAGCTTCAGCAGGGTCAGATGTCCGTGATCGATTATGAGACGAGATTCTCCGAGTTGTCTCGCCATGCACTTATGCTACCCCTACTGAGGCAGAGCGAGTGCGGATATTTGTTGCAGTACTGCACTCAAGTATTCAGGCTAGCATGGCTTGAGAGGTGGAGATGGGGACTTCCTATCAGTTAGTAGTAGAGATTGCTCGCAAGATTGAGGGTTACCGTCAGCGGGGTAGAGAGCAGATGCAGCAGGACAAGAGGTTCTATTTTTCTGGAGAGTTCCAAAGCCCCAGTCGGGGGCAGAGGTCATCCTGGGGGGGGGGCAGGCCAGCATCCCCCCATATTCAGCACCACCACCTCCTCGAGGATCTCCATTGAGGCCTTATTTCAGTGCGATGTCAGAGAGTTCTTACCAGCCGCCAGCTATTCAGGGTTCCTCCAGCGGGTATTCTAGTCATCAGGGTTCTTCCAGTGCTTACTTTAGCGCCATGCCAGAGAGTTTATATCGTCCACCAGCTATTCAAGATCCTTCTGGTGGGTTTTCAGGTCATCAGGGACAAACGTCAGGGAAGCAGGTCACCGCACCGAGAGATTGTTTTGAGTGCGCGGATCTTAGTCATGTACAGAGATATTGCCCCAGGCTTCGGGGCAAGGCAGTGTAGCAGGGTCAACAACCTATGATTTCAGCTCCACCAGCCGCCCCAGCTGTCCGTCCACCCAGAGGCAGAGGGCAGGCGGGTAGAGGTCGTCCCAGAGGTGGAGGCCAGCCAACCAGCGCTCCATCTAGATTCTATGCTTTTCCGGCCAGACCAGATTCAGTGGCCTCATGTGCCGTGATCACAGGTATTACTTCTGTCTGCGGTAGGCATGCTTCAGTATTATTTTATCCAGGTCCTACCTATTCATATGTATCATCTCTATTTTCTCATTTCCTTGATATTCCTCATGAGTCCTTGGGTACTCATGTTTATATGTCCACTCATGTGGGCGATTCTCCGGTTGTGAATCAGATCTATCAATCCTATGGTTACGAGACTAGAGCGGACCTTCTGTTACTTGATATGACCGACTTTGAGGTCATCCTAGGGATGGACTGGTTATCCATATATCACGCCATCCTTGATTGCCATGCCAAGACTGTTACCTTACCTATGCTAGAGTTGTCGAGGTTGGAGTGGAAGGGTTCATCTGTCAGTACATCCAGTCGGGTTATATATTTTATGAAGGCTCGACACATGGTCGAGAAGGGTTTCTTGGTCTATCTAGCCTATGTTCTGGATACTACCGCAGAGTCTTCAACAATTTATTTAGTGCTAGTGGTCCAGGAGTTTGCTGATGTGTTTCCTTCTGACCTTCCAGGTATGCCGCCAGATCGTGATATTGATTTCTGTATTGACTTGGCTCCAGGAACCCAAACTATATATAGGCTCCGAAAGAATTGAAGGAGCAACTTGAGGAGTTTCTAGCAAAGGGGTTTGTCAGACCGAGTGTATCACTTTGGGATGCACCAGTATTATTTGTGAAGAAGAAAGATGGGACTATGCAGATGTGCATTGATTAGCACCAGTTGAACAAAGTCACTATTAAGAACAAGTATCCATTGCCGCATATTGATGATTTCTTTGACCAGTTGCAGGGTGCTAGGGTGTTTTCTAAGATTGACTTGAGATCGGAGTACCATCAGTTGAAGATTCGGGACTCAGATGTTCCTAAGACTGCCTTCCGTACTAGATATGGCCATTATGAGTTCCTGGTGATGTCTTTCGGCTTGACTAATGCTCCAGCAACATTTATGGATTTGATGAACAGGGTGTTCAGGCCTTATATTGATTGGTTCGTCATTGTCTTCATTGATGACATATTGATCTACTCACGTAGCCTAGGGGAGCACAAGCAGTATTTGAGAGTGGTGCTCCAGACTTTGCTAGAACAGAAGCTATATGCTAAGTTCTCCAAGTGTGAGTTTGGTTAGATTTTGTGGCATTATTGGGACATTTTGTATAGGGCAAGGGTATTAAGGTGGATACCAAGAAGATTGAGGCAGTTCAGAGTTGGCCTCATCCTACTTCGGCGAACGAGATCAGGGTTTCCTAGGGTTAGCAAGTTATTACTGCCGGTTTGTGGAGGGTTTTTCATCCACTGCAACACCTTTGGCTTGACCCAAAAGGGTGCTCAGTTTCGTTGGTCCGATGATTATGAGGCGAGCTTTCAGAAGCTCAAGACAGCTTTGACCACAACACCAGTCCTTGTGTTGTCTTCCAGTTCAGGGATGTAAATGGTGTATTCCGACGCTTCTCGCGTTGGCTTGGGTTGTGTATTGGTGCAGGAGGGGCGAGTTATTGCATATACTTCATGTCAGTTGAAGCCACATGAGCATAATTATGCTGTGCATGATTTTGAGTTGGTCGCGATTGTTCATGCGCTTAAGATTTGGAGGCATTACTTATATGGGGTGTCTTGTGAGGTTTACACTGGTCACCGCAGTTTGCAGCACTTGTTCAAGCAAAAGTATCTAAATTTGAGGCAGCGTAGATGGCTTGAGTTACTGAATAATTATGATATCACTATTTTTTATCATCCGGGCGAGGCGAATGTAGTCGCAGATTCCTTGAGCAGGAAGGCAGAGAGTATGGGTAGTTTGGGATTCATTTCAGCTGAGGAGAAGCCAATAGCTTTGGATATTTAGTACTTGGCTAACAGACTTATGAGGTTGGATATTTTAGAGCCCAGCCGAGTTCTTGCATGCGTTGTTGCCCAGTATTCATTATTGGAGCAGATCAAGGCTCGACAACTTGATGACCGCACTTGGAAGTTCTTAGAGAGACGGTATTACAGGGTGGTTCCAAGGAGGTTTCTATTGGCGAGGATGGTGTCCTGCGAATCCAAGGTCGTCTATGTGTTCCTAATGTCGATAGCTTGAGGGAGAGAATTGTGGAGGAGGCACACAATTTTCAGTATTCTATTCATCCAGGTGCTACAAAGATGTATCGGGACTTCAGACAGCAGTATTGGTGGCGGCGGATGAAGAAAGACATCATCGAGAATGTAGCTAGGTGCCTAAATTTCCAGCATGTTAAGTATGAGCACTAGAGGCTAGGAGGTTTACTCCAGCAGATATCTATACCAGAGTGGAAGTGGGAACATATTACTATGGACTTCGTAGTAGGGTTGCCGTGGACCTTGCGGAAGTTCGATGCAGTTTGGGTCATTGTTGATAGGTTGACCAAGTCGGCACACTTCATTCCAGTTTCCACTACTTATACTTTGGAGAGGTTTTCCCATATTTACATTAAGAAGATAGTTCGGTTGCACGGTGTGCCTGTTTCCATCATATCAGATAGAGGCCCTCAGTTTACTTCACATTTCTGGAGAGCTGTACAGAGTGATTTGGGGACCCGTGTAGATCTTAGTACTGCGTTTCATCCACAGACCAACGGGAAATCAGAGCAGGAAGTTCATATCTTGGAGGACATGCTCATGGCATGTGTGATTGACTTTGGGGGACAACGGGATCAGTTCTTGACTTTGGCCGAGTTTGCTTATAACAAAATTTACCAGTCCAGCATTTAGATGGCTCCGTCCTAGGCTTTATATGGTCGGCGATGTCGTTCTCCCGTTGGGTGGTTTGAGCCCGGTGAGGCTATTGTATGGTACCGATTTGGTGAGGGATGCCTTGGAAAAGGTGAAGTTGATTCAGGAACGACTCCACACCGCACAGTCCCGGTAGAAGAGTTACGCGGATCGAAAGGTGCATGACTTATCATTCATGGTGGGCGAGAAGGTCCTCTTGAAAGTCTCACCAATGAAGGGGATCATGAGGTTTGGGAAGAAGGTCAATTTGAGTCCCAGGTATATGAGCTTCTTCCCTTTGAGGTGTATTGGGAGGTCCTCTTGACACGTGCAACCATTTGAGGTGTTGAGGCAAGTTGGGGAAGTTGCTTATGAGCTTGCCTTGCCTCCCAGTCTATCCGGAGTTCATCCGATTTTCCACGTGTCGATGCTCCGGAGGTATCATACCTACTTGTCGCATGTATTGGACTTTAATACTATTCAGCTAGATGAGAGCTTGGGCTATGAGGAGGAGCCAGTTGCTATTGTTGATAGGCAGGATCTCCAGTTGAAGTCCAAGAGGATTTCCGTAGTGAAGTTCCAGTAGAGGGGCTAACCAGTCGAGGAGGCGACTTGGGAGTCCGAGGAGGTCATGCAAAGCAAATATCCTCACTTATTCAGCACTCCAGGTATGATTCTAGACCCGTTCGAGGATGAAAGTTTGTTTAAGAGGTGGAGAATGTAACGAACCGATCGGTCATTTTGGTTTCTAGAACCCCGTTCCCCTAAATAAGACTCCCTATACGTGATTTTACTATTTTGTGACTTGCGGAGATGGTTAGTTCAGGATTTAGAAGGGTTCGGACTGAAATCAAAACACTTGGTTCCCTAAGGTTGGCTTAAAAAGCCAAGTTTGACTTAGGTCAACATTTTGAGTAAACAACCTCGGAATCGGGATTTGACGGTTCCACTAGGTTCGTATGATGATTTCGGATGTGGTCGTATGTTCGGATCGGGTTTTGGATGACCCGAGAGTGTTTCGGCGCATAATATATAAAGTTGATTCTTGAAGTCCTTTAAATTTGGTTAGGATGGGTTTTGGTGATATCGAGGTCCAAATAGAAATTCGAGACTGAGAATAGTTCTATAATGTCATTTAAGAATTGCACTTGAACTTGAAGTTCTTTAGTCTTAATGTCATTTAAGACTTGCACACAAAATTTGGTGTCATTCAGAGTAGTATAAGTACGTTTCGGTGCATTGGAAGTAAATTGAAGAACTTGAAGTTCTTAAGTTTGATTCGATTGGTTTTGGGGTGTGATTCATAGTTTTAATGTTGTTTTGGGCATTCCAAGAGTTCGAGTGAGTCTGTTTTATGATTCCAAACTTGTTGGTATGTTTGGACGGGGCCTCGGGGGCCCCAGGTGCCATTCGGACGATGCGCATGTTGAGTTTGAAACTCAACATGGTTGCTGGTGCACCAGTTCTGGTGTGCCCACACCTGCGAACCTTTTCCCGCAGGTGCGAGTTTCCAGAAGCAAGCCAAGCCCCGCAGATGCGATCCAAGGAGGCCAACCCAAGTTCCGCAAATGCGGCCCCTTCTCTGCAGGAGCGGGACTACAGAAGCGGGAGCCCATCCGTAGAAGCGAGAGCCCATCCGTAGAAGCGGACCCAGCCAGCTCAGCCAACTCCGCAGAAGCGGACACCTGGTCCGTAGAAGCAGATCCGCTGGTGCGGCCAATGCACCGCAGGTGCGGAAATCGTTGGGGCACTGAGGTTCATTTAATATGGGACTTAAGCCATTTTCACTCATTTCTCTCACTCTTTGGGAGATTATTGGAGCTTCTTGGGAGGGATTTACACCTATCTTTTGGAGGTGAGTAATTTCTACCTATTGTGAGTTTAATACATAGATTATGGGTAGATTCCAACATGAAAATTAGTAGAAATCATGGGTTTAAAAGAAAAGGCTAGGGTTTGACAAAAATGAGATTTTACCAAGAAATTTACCATGAACTTAGTGAAAATCATATATCTATGTTCTTAGGTTGTGGGTAACAACTTCCTTCGAAAATTTCGAAATCCGGGCACGTGGGCCAAGGGTGAATTTTAAGAATCTTGTAATTTGGGTTGAGAAATTTTTTTTAATGGTGGAAATATGAACTTTTGAGTATAGATTAATTAATTAATTTAATGGTTGACTAGTTCTGAGTCGTTTGGCACCAAAGTTGGAGGTTTGGTCACGTTCTCGAATTGGGAAGTAGGCTTGGATACGAGGTGTGTCTCTTTTCTAACCTTGTAAGAGGGAACTCTCCTCATGGGCGAATTAAACAATGTATGTGACTATTTGGGGGGGGGGGGGCTACGTACATACGAAGTAATGAGAGTTCGTGCGTAACTACTATTTATGTTAAGTCCGGGTAGTGTAGGACCCCTATCATGCTATACTTGAAATAATTGGGTCATTTACTTGTTAATTTAATTGCTTAAGCCATGATCTTGTAAATCGTAAAAGAACTCCAAAAAGGATAATTATTCACTCAATTGAGGTTATAAATAGAACAATTGATTGTTATGGAATAATTATGTTTTCTAAGTGTTTTCTATACTGGAGTGGGCCGAACGCCTCAGCAGATTAAATAGATTCATCTATGGTTCGTGTCATTCAACCCTCGGCAATACACATTTAAATATTATCGTGTTGGTTCGGGCCGTACGACCTCAGCATTATTTGCGCATGTTGATTTTTGGAAATATTAATTGTGTAAAGATATTTACCAGCTCTTATTGTTGAGTTAGTGCATTCTTTCTATACCATGCTTAATTATGATCTTGATTTATTATCATTAGCCTTAGTAAGTTTCAAGTCGACCCCTCATCACTACTTCTTCGAGGTTAGATTGGATAATTACTGGGTACATATTATTTTATGTACTCACTCTACACTTTGGCACTTAACTGTGCAGGATCTGAGGCAAGTGCATCTGAATACGCGTCGGGTGCACATCCCTGACTTGATTTGGAGATTCCATGGTGAGCTGCCCCCTTATGAGCCGTTCGGCAACATCCTGGAGTCTTCCTTCTATTTTTGGTTTTTGTCTAATCCTTTTCAGACAGTAGGATAGGCTTCTCTTGTATAATCTAAGTTGCCCATACACTTCTGACACTAGATCTTGGCATGCATTAGTAGACCTATGGCTTTTGGGTTTAATCTGTTTGATTATGATTATTTCTAAAAGTTTCACTTGTTAAATTAAATCGGTCTCGTGTTAAATCCTCTAAGTTAAGGAAAAATCACTATATGGATAATTAGTAAAACTGGAAATGTAATTAAGTCATTCATTGTCGGCTTGTCTAGCAACGGTGTTGGACACCATCACAGCCTAATATGAAATTGGGTCGTGACAATCAAAGAAACTGTGTTTATACTCCTCAGCAAAATGGAGTTGCTGAGACAAAATATAGGCATATTTTAGAAGGGTGCAGAGCTCTAAGGTTTCAAGGTTGTATTCCTTTAAAGTTTTGGGGGCACTATGTGTTGGAAGTTGTTTATCTCATCAACGGGATGCCATCTTCACAGCTAGGTCACATGTCTCCTTATGAGTTATTATACATGAAGAAGCTATTGCTTGGGCACCTCAGGGTCCTAGGTTGCATGTTCTATGCCAAGATTGTCAATGAGACTGATAAGATTCAACCAAAAGCTATCATTCCTATTCACATGGGCTACTCTTCTTCACAGAAGGGATACATTCTTCTTAACTTGTCAACTAATTCCTTTTTTGTTAACACAGATGTAACATTAAGGGAGAATATATTTCCATTTCAGCAGTTCTCCTCTCACAAATAGTCTGTGTTCCCTGATACATCTTCTTCTGTCTTACCACATATTACTGAGCAATGGTATGCACAAGATGCTTCAGCAGAATCCAATCAGAGCTCTACTGCGCGTGACTCTTGAGTCCTACCACATGCAACCTCTTCCTCTCCTATCAGCATTGACTCAAGTGCAAGCTCATTACCAGCTGCTACATCATCAGGTGTTGATGCCTCTCAAGTTGGTCCTCCTGCCCTTAGAAGATCAGCCAGAGACAAGCATCCACCATTATGGATGAAAGACTTTATTTCTCTTCATGCCAATCAACACACTCCTTATGGCTTGAGAACCTATATGTCCTATGATCAACTGCTCCTCATTATCAGAATTTCATTGCCCCTTCCTCTCTTGAGGCTGAACTTGTTTCTTATGCTGAAGCAATCAAGGATCCCAAATGGGTAGCTTCTGTGAAGTCTGAGATTCCTGCTTTAGAGGACAATCATACATGGGATGTTGTGACCTTACCTCCTAGAAAGAAACCCATTGGATGCAAATAGGTGTACATGATAAAGTACAAGCATCTGGTGAAATTGACAGGTTCAAAGCCAGGCTAGTTGCCAAAGGCTATAACCAAAGAGAAGGCATTGACTATCAGTACACCTTTTCTCCTGTTGTCAAAATGGTTACAGTTAGAACAATTCTTTCCATTGATGTTATGCAACACTGGCACATTCATCAAATGGATGTGTCAAATTCTTTTCTCCTAGGTGATCTTCATGATGAGATCTATATGAACCTTCCTCAGGGCTTTGTGAGTCAAGGGGAGCAGTAGGTATGCAAACTCATCAAATCCTTATACAGTCTCAAGCAGGCCCCTAGACAGTGGAATGAAAAGATTTGAGAGGTTGTGTTACAGTTTGGTGTCACTCAGAGTCAACATTATCATTCTCTGTTCATCAAAGGATCGGGAGGTGACCTTGTACTCATCCTAGTCTATGTTGATGATATGCTAATTACTAGAAACAATATAGCATTGATTAGAGAAGCCAAATTGCAGCAGGCCTTCAAACTGAAGGACCTAGGAGAGTTAAGATACTTCTTAGGGATTGAATTTGGTCCAAGCAGGGAATCTTAATGCACCAGAGAAAATTAGAACTTATCTCTAAGCTTGGACTGGGAGCAACAAAGCCAACAGCTACACCACTTGAAAAAAATACAAGGCTCACTACAAAAGAGTTTCATGATCACTTGGATGGTTCAAGGCAGGGGGATGAGTTACTATCTGATGCAAGCTCTTATGAGAGGCTTATAGGCAAACTACTTTACTTAACCATAACAAGACCAGATATTGCATTCAATGTGCAAACCTTAAGTCAATTTCTGCATCAACCAAAGAAATCACATCTTGAAGCTGCCCTAAGAGTGGTCAAGTATGTAAAAAACCATCCTGGACAAGGAGTACTTCTGTCAAGTAAAGCAGAGAAAAAGATCACAGCCTACTGTTATGTTGACTGGGCAACCTGTCCACATTCTCGCAAATTTGTAACAAGATTTCTTGTCAAGTTTGGTTATTCACTAATATCTTGGAAGTCCAAGAAACAAAGCACTATATCTAGAAGCTCAGCTGAGTCAGAATATAGAAGCCTAGCCTCTACAACTGCAGAGTTAACATGGATTTTGGGGTTGTTCAAAGAAGTTGGAATAGAGGTGAAACATCCAGTTGAGGTTCACATTGACAGCAAAGCAGCAATGCAAATAGCAGCCAATCCAGTGTTCCATGAGAGAACCAAGCATATAGAGATTTACGGCCACTTTGTAAGAGAAAAAAATACAAAAGGGGATGATAAGAACCGAGTACATTCACACCAAAGAGCAACCAACAGATTTGTTAACCAAAGGGCTAAGCAGAGTTCAACACAAATATCTTTGTTCCAAGCTAGGGACGCTTAATGTGTTTGCAACATCTAGCTTGAGGAGGAGTGTTGAGAGTAACAAAACTTAAAACAAGAGTTGTACTTTGTATTATTTATAAGTTGGTTAGTTAGTTAAGTAAGTAGTTAGTGGAGAGGTTAGTTAGTTGATGACATCTAAGCATAGGTGGTGTATATATCAGACACGTGTATTTCATTTTTCCTTTCCAAGCTTCAATGAAACAGTTGCTCAACAGAGCCTTCTTTCTCTCTTCTCATTCTATCTTTGCATGTCGTCTTCTTCATCTCTCTTTCTCTTAATTCTTCGCCTTTTTCTTCTCCTTCTTGTTAATCTCTCTGACCTTGGGTTGTTTCTTGTTTGGTTAATTAGAAGTAATTATCTTCTGTAAATTATTTCCAATTCTATTTTAAATTCCTTTGGTTTTCTTCTCCATTCTATTGTTATTGCTATTTTCATGAAGTTGGAGTTATCCTTCAATGACATTTCTGTTTCAAGAAGTCAAACTTAAAACCAGTACTGAAAACGAAAAATAAAGGGATGTCTTTTTGTTTGTTTCGGAGTTGTTTGTTTGGGTGGGGCATACTAAACCCACTATGTACCACACCACCGGGTGTCTCGCTTGAATGCCGACTATTTCTCTGCCATCATCTCGACGTCGTCGTCACTTGCAAGATAAGGCCAAAAACTTGACTTTACTAAACAAGCTAAAAATTCCTTTCTATCTAGAAATAGAAATTTCTTCGAAAGGTGCTAATTACCTTCTTACTGACAGCACAACTAGGTGCTGACACTCAATTAGTAGCGTTGGCACGTCACTCGGCTCCTCGACTCACTTTGTTGCAAAGATGAAGCAGCCTAGTCACACAACGCAGTTGGAGCTAGAGACGAGGATGACACCGTGAATGCTTAGCCAGAATAGACCAAACTAAGAAAAGAGGAACCTAATCCAAGCGTAACATCAACTATTAGATCTTCCCTACTGCTATAAAGGAATAAGGAGAGAAACAATGCACATAAGCACTTTTCGAAGAGAGATAAAGAAACCTCCCTAACTTAGAAGGCCCAGACTGCACTGAGAAAAGAATGACACTTTACAAATAAAAAGTGGGGCAATGAGAGCAGAGAAACAAAGCTAACCTAAAGGTAACTATTTCTCTAAAGGGCAACGCAAACGAGAAGGCCATTTTCCTTTTCATTTTTTGGCCCGGCGATCGAAAATAACTACAAGCAGTAGCTCAAATATACAAACATATACATGGATTATGTATATATTATGTATATTTATACTTAATATACAAAACATACACATTTACTGATTACTTTTTTGGGCGCCCAAAAATGAAGTTATCCCAAAAAATAAAAGAACATTTTACCTCCTATAGAAAAGCTTTACACCCTATTTATTATAAATAAAAACCCTTTTAAATTATTATTTTCTATAGCTACCTTTTAAATTTTATAGCAAAATATGTATTTATGGTCACTTCCTACCTTTAAGCCATTAAATACGTTGTCTAATATTTTTCTCTCTCATTCTTTCAATTTATTCTCTTCTAAAATCACCGGATGGTATCTTATTTCTCTCTCCACGATCTCTCTCTCCTCTCTCTAGGCGGCATGGAAACCTAGTTGCTGCCATGGCCGTTTTCAATATTTTTTGCTCCAAATTTCTCTCCCCAACTCTCTCCTTTATCAGCGCCATTGTCTCCCTCAATTTTCAATATTTTTTGCTCCAAAGATTGTGGTAAGTTTTAAGTTTTTGAGTTTTTGACCGGTTAAAGCTTCTTCTTTTTCTCTCCAACAGTTTTTTTAAAATATTCACCATTGTTGGGTTTTCTGCAGAATACTCCCTAAAGCACTCAATTTCGAAGGTCCATCTTTCGATACTATAAAAGCTTTGTTAGGTTTTCTGCAGAATACCAACTAAAGCACTCATTTTCGAAGGGGCATCTTTTGATTTGCAAATCACTCAAAAGGAACCTGTATTTGCAGGTTCATCAGCAACCATTGAAGGCGAAAGGAGAACAAAAATACGCAATGATATACATTGATTTTAGTTTGTACAATTGTTTTCTCCTCTTGTATTTAGATGTATTTATATGTATTCGATAAGGCATACACTGATTTTTCTTTTGTACATTGATTTTTGACTTTTGTATTCAGATGTATTTATATGGATCTGAGTTCACACAATAAAATTTTTAAATACATTGTTAGTTTTACCATTTTGATGTTATTCATTAATTAGTTATGCATTCAATCTAACTGTATTCATCTGTATTTTCAACTTAATTGTATCCATCTATATTTAAAACATCAATACAGTAAAATACTCTCAATACAAATAGAAAATCAATGAATAAAACCAATTAAATATACTCAATAAAGTAGTAATACCATGTATTAGGAATAAATAAAATGTTTGTGAATACTTGAACACAATTGTTAGATACAACAGAATACAAGCACTAGGTTTATTATGAAATATGCAGGCAGTAAGTTACTATTACAAGTTGTATCCTGCATAAATACATGATGTATTCCTATACAGAAAATATAATACAGGCATTAGGTTTATTATGAACCTCGAACAATGTCAGAAAAAAAAACTCGATTTGTATCAGGAAAAAAAAAAGCGAGACCGAAACTCTGAAAAATGCTCTATTTTTTGGTGTTTTGCGTCTGATAAATCTTTCCATTAATTAGATTGATAATGTTGTGTGTTATAATTGATTTAGGTGACTTATATTAGGAGTGTATCCCATTAAATTAGTAGCTTTCCGTTATTAAACAACTGCAAAGACCTATTATGACGTTGTATTCATGAATACATGGTATGAGTACATGTGAATACAGCGGCTGACAGCTGAATTACCCTATTTTTTAGCCGATTTTTGCTACTGTATTTATGAATACAACAACTCGAATATATCGAATACATTACCATAACAACTGAAAGATATCCATTAATGTATTGTATTCACGAATACATTTCGCGAATACATACGAATACATTCTCTGTTTAGATGGACTCCCCTGCTTTCCGCCAAGTTTAGTTACTGTATTCATGAATACATTAGATTAAATACATCAAATACACTCTATAACAAGTGAAAACATAGCTATAAGAAGTAATTAAGTAAATGGTAGCTATAGCAAGCTAATAACCTGATGGTTTTAAAGTATCTTAGATTTATCTTTTGATGATCTAACAAACTTATTGTCAAGAACCAGATAAAGGACCTGATGCACACTTGGTATATTTATCCATCAATGGACCCAATCTAATGTGATTTGTATGACTTCAGACATAAAAGAATCAACTCAAGGACCTGATCCCTTGGAGTTTCCCTGACAGTCGCACTACGTCAATTCTACAGATGGAAAGTAAGCACTGTACACGCTACAGTGCAGAAATAATGCAGCAGTCACTTCACTTTGGGAAGGGCTTTTTACCAACCAAGTGCTTACATCATCCATGTGATGTCATCCTAAGTATATCAACAAGAAGCATTACGACAAAACATCACTTGAACATTTTGTGATATTCACTCAAGCATTGAAGATCTGATAGAGAATTGAAGTCACAAGTGTATCAAGAACAAAGTGCAACACTACTATGGACCAGTTCAATCACAAGTCTTGTGTATGTCCATAGTTGAGTTGTGTCTTTGTATTTGTTCTTCATTTTAATTCCTAAATTTCTTATCTATAAGCTTTTACTAGGAACCTCCAAAAACCATAAACCCTTAGAGTTTGTGTCGTGACTAGAGTCAGTCATGAGTTGAAATATTTGTAATAAGTATGTTGCAAAGTGGCTTGTAATAGGTGTATTACAAGTTAGTGAGGTTGAAGTCTTTGTAATATATGTATTACAAGTTAGTGAGATTGAAGTCTTTGTAATAGAGTCATTACAAAGCGGCTTGTAATAGGTGTATTGCAAGTTAATGAAGTTGAAATCCTACCAGTGTAGGTCATGGTTTTTATCCCCTTGAGTAGGGATTTTTCCACATAAAAATCTTTTGTGTCATCTACTTACTGTTTCATTAGCTACTTCTGTGGGAACTGATATAAGACCAGGTCTCTATACAGTTTGGTGGACTCATACATTATATCAATTGGTATCAGAGCATGTTCTTTCTCAAAGGTTAACACCTAGAAAGGATCTCCATGGCTTCTCCACCAAACTTTGAGGAAGATAGTGATATGGCCTATCTTACCAGAAGATTTCAAAAAATAGTTCGAAGAAATGGTGGAATACCAAAGAGAGGTAGCTCCAGTAAACCAAAGAACTATGATCTCTATCACAAGTGCGTAAAGCCAGGACATTTCATCAAAGACTACCCACTTCTAAAGCAGGATCATTACAAGCACAACTCTCAGAAAGCAGCAAAAAGGAACCTGGTTCCTGACAAACGCTTCAAAAGAAAAAGTGCAGCTGACAATGTTGTGAAGCAAGCTCTTGCTGCATGGGGAGACTCCTCCAGTGAATCAGAAGAAGAAAATGATGCAGGAGACAGCCCTATGATGGCAGTTGAAAGTGGAACAAATATGAGTCAACATTTGCTTTGATGGCTCAATCAGACAATGATGAAGATGATGAGGTAAACTTCAGGGATGTTCAGAGAATCTGAAATCCTACGCTCCTAAGAAACTCATGTCATTAGCAAATGTGTTAATTGATGCCTATCATAGTCTTGTAGATGATAAGGATGCCTTAACCATAGAGTTAGGAGATGTTGAAAAAACTAGAGATGATTTGGTAGTTTGTATAGTTGATCTGAAGGAAACCATAAGCAATCTGAAAAATGAAAAGGTGGTTCTAACTGGAAAAATTGCTAGTGTATAACATGAAAGAGATGATTTGATGGTAGTAGTTGTTGATTTAAGAGAAACCATTGAAAATTTCAGTAAAGAAAAGAAGGACTTAGTGGAGAAAATTTATGCTTTAGAACAAGATACAGATGACCTCAGTTGTGATTATAGATTTGAAGGAAACAATAGAGGAACTCAAAGCAAAATGTGTGTCTGAAAAGGCTGATAGAGGAAAAGGAGTTGCTAGTGAAGCACATATCAAGCTGGAAAACGATTAAATGCTGTAAAAATCAGTTTATGTGCTGAACTTGAGAAAACTAGAAAACTTCAAACATATTTGGAAAGAGTAAAAAATAACCTTGAAAAGTCTCTTAAGTGGACCTGGTCCTCGGATGTTATTATTGCCATGTACATTAACAATGGAGGAAACAGGCAGGGAATAGAGTTTCAAAGGGAGAGAACTCCTTACAACCCTCATAGAAAATATGTTACTGTACCCGATAATTGGTTGTGTACCCACTGTGGGAACAATGGGCATTTCAAAGAAAATTGCCAAGCCAGGGCTCAGTCTCTTCAGAAAAACAAAGTTTTTGCTGAAAGAGTAACTTCTGAAAAGGGACCAGGTGCCACTCATAAAAAACGCATGTTACCTGCATGGACTAAAAGAGCACTTATTCGTCCTCTTGCTTATTACAAGGGACCCAAACTTGCTTGGCTTCCTAAATCTAACTCTTGATTTCCTTGTATAGGGAACAATGAAAGGAAGCAGTCAACAATGATTCATGGACAGTAGATGCTCAAAGCGCATGACTGAGAACACCATGGACTTTCTTTCACTAGAAGCCCTGCAAGGAGGAAGTGTGTCCTTTGGAAATGGGAAAAAGAGTTACATTCTTGAAGTTGGAAAGATTGGGAAACCACTCACTCACTCAATTGAGAAATGTGTACTACGTCAAAGGCCTCAAGTACAGTCTCTTGAGTGTTTCTCAAATATGTGATAAAGGAAACAAGGTGGATTTATTGTCAAAGATACGCACAACTACTAATCTAGTAACGGGTGAAGTGCTACCGGTGGCCAAAAGATACAAGAACATCTACGTTGCTAACCTTGAGTACCTACAAAGTGGTGATCTGAGTTGCTTGAAAGTAGCTGATGATGATGCTGAGCTGTGACATAGAAGACTGGGGCATGCAAGCTTTTCTCTGCTGAATAAGCTAGTTCAGAAGGACCTGGTGCGTGGCCTGCCCAAGTCAAAGTTCGTGGAGTACAAAGGTTGTGATGCTTGCGCCAGAGGGAAGCAAGTGAAAACCTCATTTAATCCAAAGAAGGATGCAGCACCTCAAAACCATTTTATTCCCTTCATATAGATTTATGTGGCCCTATGAGTATGAAAAGCAGAGGAGGAAAAAGCATGTGTGAAGAAAAATCAAGTGAAGATGGACTCAAAAGTAGCTTGCATAAGATTAGATCATGGAACAGAATTTGACAATGCCAAGAGTGATGAAGGAATATTCTTGGGATAGTCTTTTCAAAGCAAAGCTTACAAAGTGTACAACAAGAGGACCCAGTGCGTGGAAGAAAGTGTTCATGTGATATTCAACGAGACACCTCGATCTGGCGAAAAAGGAAACAGGGACGATCAAGACAATGAGCCACTATTTGTTCCTGGAGAGATCACTGATGTTTCAAATGGAAAAGCGGATATGATGAAGGGAATATGTGAAGATAATGCAACCTCCTTTTCCACTTCTCAAGAGTAACTTGGTACCTAAATCACTACCACTGAAGCTGAAGAAAGAGTTGTTGATGTTGTTCAAAGCACTCCTCAGATAGAAGAACGAGGAGTGCAGGGGAACCAGTCAAGTTTACCCAGTTTTTCTGCCAATCAGATTCCAGTCCCCAATTAGAAACATAAATGCTCTCATCCACTTGATAATATAATCACCCCCTTGATTCAGAAGTCCAGAAAAGATCAAAAACCAGAAGTTCCCTAGCCTTCTCAGCCTTTCTATCCCAAATAGAACCCAAAAATATCAAAGAAGCCTTGAAGGATGCAGACTGGATCACGGGTATGCAAGAGGAGCTGCATCAATTTGAAAAAAATAAGGTATGGCACCTGGTACCTAGACCTTCAGCTAGAACCATCATAGGGACCTGGTGGGTGTTCAGAAATAAGCTGGATGAACATGGAAACACTACAAGGAACAAAGCAAGGCTTGTTGTCCAAGGTTATAATCAGGAGGAAGGGATTGATTATGATGAGACCTTTGCCCCAGTTTCTCGCATGGAAGCCATTAGGATTCTCATTGCCTTTGCATCTCATATGGAGTTCACCTTGTTCCAAATGGATGTGAAGAGTGCATTTTTGAATGGTTTTCTCAAGGAAGAAGTTTATGTCAAGCAACCTCTAGGTTTTGAATGTCATGAACATCCGAGTATGTGTTCAAATTGGATAAACATTGTATGGGTTGAAGCAGGCTCCTCGGGCTTGGTATGAAAAGTTATCTAAGTTCCTCTTAAAAAATGGATTTACAAGAGGAAAAATTGACAACACTCTGTTCTTGAAGAAACAAGGAAGGACCCTGCTCATTGTTCAGGTATATGTTGATGATATCATTGTTGGTGAAGCAGCTGACTCACTTTGTGGGGAATTTGCAAAGCTCATCGGAAGTGAGTTTGAGATGTGCATGATGGGGGAGCTGAACTTTTTCTTGGGTCTTCAAGTGAAGCAGTCCACGAAGGGAACTTGTATCAGTCAACAGAATTACATCAAGGAGCTTCTGAAGAGGTTTGATATGGAAGCATCAAAAGTGATTGACACTCATATTGCCACTGCCACTAGACTGGACTTGGATGAATCTGGCCCTTCTGTGAACCAAACAATGTATCGAGACATTATTGGATCTCTCCTCTATCTCACTGCCAGCCGGTCCGATATTATATTCAGTGTGAGACTATGTGCAAGGTTTCAATCAAATCCCAAGGAATCTCACCTGAAGGCTGCCAAAAGAATTCTGAGATATCTTTAGGGAACACAGGACATGGTTATGTATTACCCTTCAGGTGACAATTTTAATCTTGTTGGTTATGCTGATGGTGACTATGCAGGTTATTTGGTGGACAGGAAGAGCACATCTAGAATGGCTCACTTCCTAGGATCCTGTCTGATTTCATGGGGCTCAAGGAAGAAAAATTATGTAGCTCTCTCAACAGCTGAAGCAGAATATGTTGTTGCAGCCTCTTGTTGTGCCCAGCTCTTGTGGATCAAACAACAACTGGAGGATTTTGGTGTATACACTGACTGTGTACCTCTTCTATGTGACAAACCAGTATACTCAAGATGGAAAAGAACCCGGTCCAGCATAAGAGAACCAAGCACATTGATGTGAGACATCATTTTCTCAGAGACAATGTGGAGAAGGGGCTTATTTGCATGAAGTTATGTAGTACAGAAGACAAATTGCAGACTTCTTCACCAAAGCTCTGGGCAGGGAACATTTTGAGAAAAACAGGATGGCACTGGAGTTACTTAAGCTTAATTGAGAACCTGATTCCTTTCCATATGGCTATGAAAGTTACATTTAGGTAAATATAGTTAAAGTGTTTTCTAGCCAAGCCAAACTCACTTCAATACTGTTGCAGGTAGACACGCATGATGATTATAGAAGCTGAAGGAATAATGCATGAGCGGCAAAAGAGAGTTGAAAATATTTTTGAAAGACCGGTCAGGAACCTGGTTCTTGTACCACAGGTTAGTAGTCTTGTGTTTTCCTCATGCATATCTCAAAAGAAACAAAATTACTTGCCACATCATCCACCTCTTCAGACCCTGTATATCACGTCTTTTCTTTCAAAATCCTTTCACTTCCCTCTACAACGGTACACCTTCCCACAAACCTTTCTCTCTTCCTTCATAATTATCTCTTCTCTCCATAAAGATCATCCTTCGTCCTCTCTCTATTTTCCAGAATCTTCAACCAACTCTCCACCATGGCAGAAGAGCAAAGTTTCCTACCCACTATGGAGGCCAACATTCGCGCCTCTTCCACCACTCTAGAACCAGCACCAAATACCTCTTTTTCTGCCAATACTAACACCAATATGTCCAAACTCGATTCCCTTTCCTCTCCCATCTCTCTCACAACTCCATCTAACCCTATTCCTTTCACAAGTGTTGAGTCTGCCCTAAAGAAAAGCAGGAGGAGTAGCAAGAAGAAGAAGAAGAGGCTGATGAAAGACGGGGAAATTGTGTGTGACAAAAATATTCCAATAGTAGCGGTAGATGAGGGTGCTCAGGAGGAAACAATTTCCTTAATCAAGCGATCCAAGAAAAAGACACAATCTGTTGAAAGTTCTTCAAAGGAAGTTGTTGAAAAACCAAGTAAAAGGTCTGTCAAAGGTGGTGTCAAGTCTAAGCAAGTTGTGGAGGAGAAATATGTGTCTGATGATGACATTCTGGTAGAATCAAGTGGTAAAGGGAAGTCCATTGGAAGGTTTGGGAAAAGAAAGTTGGCAACTGTTGAGGAACACGGTTCTACAAAGAAGGTGAAAAGTGTAAGTGGTCTAGGATAAGAGATGAGATGGTGGAATTTCAACAGCGGGGATATCTGTTCAAAGTGGATGTGCCCAAAGTATATGAGGATGAGGTATAAAGCTTATATGCTGACCTCTTCACTGTTGAAGATGACCACATTTGTGTGTTAGTCAATGGTGTGGATATGGTACTGGATACTACTGTGTTGGGAGATATTCTCAAGGTCCCATCCGAAGGGTTGTCATCTGTGAGAGGTACTTGTGGATCAAGTTTTAGGCGCAAATGCGGAAACCCTTCCTCCTCTAGTGCCCCCTAAACAAAGTCAAGTTTCTATCTTTTTGCTTTGATGACTTGTGGTAGTTGTTTTTGTTTTTTGTTGATATGGATGGATTTCACCTGTACTGCTCCTGTTTTCAATAGTCCAAACTTGCCTTTGTGGTAATGGAAAAGGCTTATGTTTTATAAATATCTATGAAGACTCTCTTTTGCTGTTAAATACCTTAGTTCTCTGCTTCTCTTTTCTATCATGTTGTGTGTACACAAGTGGCATGAGTTAACTAGGCTAGACTTCTTCATGCTGATTGCTTGCTTGTATATTTTTAATGATGCCAAAGGGGGAAGATAATTGAAGCAGGGAGATCTGATTAAGGGGGAAGCATAGAGTCAGGGGGAACTTTTGGAGTTCCTGGTATTTTATCTGGTTTAATATGCTCTGCAAATGGTTGTCAATTTTAAAAGTTTTTCATCATCAAAAAGAGGGAAATTTATGGGTTTAAAGTATCTTAGATTTATCTTTTGATGATCTAACAAACTTATTGTCAAGAACCAGATAAATGACTTGATGCACTCTTGGTATATTTATCCATCAATGGACCCAAGCTAATATGAGTTGTATGACTTCAGACAGAAAAGAATCAACTCAGGGACCTGATCCCTTAGAGTTTCCCTGACAACCGCACTAAGTCAACTCTACAGATGCAAAGTGACTGCATGCACTATACACACTAAAGTGCAGAAACAGTGCAGCAGTCACTTCCCATTGGGAAGGGCTTTTTACCAACCAAGTGCTTACATCATCCATGTGATGTCATCCTAAGTATATCAACAAGAAGCATTACAACAAAACATCACTTGAACATTTTTGTGATATTCACTCAAGCATTGAAGATCTGATAAAGCATTGAAGTCACAAGTGTATCAAGAATAAAGTGCAACACTACTACGGACTAGTTCCATAACAAGTCTTGTGTATGTCCTTAGTTGAGTTGTGTCTTTGTATTTGTTCTTCATTGTAATTCCTAAGTTGCTTATCTAGAAGCTTTTACTAGGAACCTCCAAAAACCATAAACCCTTAGAGTTTGTGTCGTGACTAGAGTTAGTCATGAGTTGAAGTCTTTCTAATAAGTATGTTGCAAAGTTGCTTGTAATAGGTGTATTACAAGTTAGTGAGTTTGAAGTCTTTGTAATAGAGGTATTACAAAGTGGCTTGTAATAGGTTTATTACAAGTTAGTGAGGTTGAAGTCTTTGTACTAGAGTCATTACAAAGTGGATTCTAATAGGTGTATTGCAAGTTAGTGAAGTTGAAATCCTACAAGTGTAGGTCGTGGTTTTTATCCCCTTGTGTAGGGAATTTTTCACGTAAAAATCTCTTGTGTCATCTACTTACTGTTTCATTAGCTACTTCTGTGGGAACTGATATAGGTACAAGTCTCTATACAGTTTGGTGGACTCATATATTCTATCATAACCACTAAATAATAATGGTTTCTGAAAATTTCTCAAAATAAAACCAAGCCGAAATGGGCCTTAGAATTCACCAAGAAATGGGCAATACTGGAAGAAATTGAAACAAGACATAACCACCACAACACTAACTCTTTATAATTTCGTTCTGGGGCATTAACATTAAGCAACGACATGAGGATTAACTTGCATCAATTGGTTTGGCCACTGAGTCTCCTCCCCATTGTTTTATCCTGTCTCCAGCAAGGCAAGCCTGTAATTTGACAGATGAATTCAATGTCTTAATTATCAATTTTGCTGGATGTGTTATATGGGTGCATTTGATTTCTACAAGCTTTAATTGAGGTTATTACATGGGAACCTAATAGTTTATGCAAAAGTTTTGATCATCCTTTTTGAGACAGTAATGGAGTTAGCATTTTCACTAAGGGGTGTAAAAACTTAAAGAAGTAAATACACAGAAAAATCAAGGGGATTCAATACATAGTATATATGCATAAAGAAATAATTTTTGCCTAGAGACGGCTTAATAAAGTAGGTGGCCTAAAGCAAATTTTTGTGAAGACGCCTAATTGTTTTTCTTTAAACTTCCATATATATATTTTTATTTAAAGTCTATTTATAATTTCTTGAGATGAAAAATTATTTAGTGATAACTTTTTATAATCAGTTGCTTTTATTATTTCTTTAGTTGATAATATAGCTTGACTTGGACCAAGTGAAGTGCAGCAAGGACGAATAAGGTAGAGTTTTGTTGGATGAGGGGCTTATCCGTCGGAGATGGCAGACCTACTTCCATAGTCTCTGAACGATGTGGGGGACAAGAGCATTGTTCTTGGTGATTTGGAACTCTCCGGGAGTCATTGTGACTTTGGGTATTGTAGGCGGATTAGAGTTGATGAAGTTGAGGGGGCTATGCGTAAGATGAGCATGGGCATAGCGACCAGGCCGGATGAAATCCCGGTGGAGCATTGAAAGAGTGCGGGCAAGGCAGGATTTGAGTGTCTCACTAGGTTATTTAATGTCATTTTTAGAACGAAGAAGATGCCCAAAGAGTGGAGGTGGAGCACGATGGTTCATGTATACAAGAACAAGGGTGATATCTAAAATCGCAATAACTATTAGGTATCAAGATTCTTAACTATACTATGAAAGTCGGGGAGAAAGTGGAAGAGCTACGGGTGAGAAGGAGTGTGTCTATTTTCGAGCACCAGTTCGGGTTTATGCCGGGGCGTTCGACTACAGAAGCCATCCGCCTTGTTAGGAGATTGATGGAGCAATATAGGGAGAGAAATAAGGACTTGCATACTGATGGGTTAGTATTCTGTTTTGATGATCTAACAAACTTTTATGTAAAGAACCAGATAAAGGACCTGATACGTAACCAGCACAACCAGTCAGCATGAACTCAAGAAATCTGGGCAGTGTACATTTGAACTCACAGGGAACAGTTTAGGGACCTGATCCCTCAACATTTTCACTGATGGAAGTACAGGTCAACTCTACAGCTGGAAAGTTGTGACAGAAAAGTGAATGCCTGCAACTGTACACGCTACAGTGCAGTAACAGTGAGCAGTCACTTCCCATTGGTTGAAGATTGTACCAACTAAGCATGGGCATCCTTCTTGGGATGTCCTAGGGATATAATATCTTGTTTGAAGACAAACAACATATTCACTTGAGTATTTACTAAACATTCTCTCAAGCATTGAATTGTTGTTTGAATTGTTGTTCTTGCATTGAAGACTCAAGTGTGTCAAGAACAAGAAGACAACCCCACTAAGACGGACCAGTTTCACTACATGTTGTTAAGTGTCCTTATTTGAGTTGTAATCTTGTATTTTTCTTTCATTGTATCCTATTTTCTTTCTTAGAAGCCTTGTATTAGGAATCCTAAAACCATCAGTGTTTGTGTAGTGACTAGTGTAGTTATAAGTTAAAGTCTTTGTCACTAGTGAGTACAAAGTGACTTGTCATAAGTGTATTACAAGTTAGTAAGATTGAAGTCTTTGTAATAGAGTCATTATAAAGTGGCTTGTAATAGGTGTATTGCAAGTTAGTGAAGTTGAGATCCTACCAGTGTAGGTCGTGGTTTTTATCCCCTTGAGTAGGGATTTTCCACGTAAAAATCCTGTGTTCTTCATTTACTGCCAGTTTACTGTGGGAACAAATAGGGAACTTGGTTTCCTATATTGTTTGATTTTACACTCTGTTGCTTACGGTGGGAATTGATAGAGAATCGGGTTCTCTATACAGTTTGGTGGACGCTTAGTTTCTATCACATACGATGTTCATCGACTTAGAAAAGGCGTACGATAAAGCTCCAAGGGAGGTTTTGTGGAGATGTTTGGAGGCTAGAGCTATACTTGTTTCCTACTTTAGGTTGATTAAGGACATGTATGATGGAGCAAAGACCCGAGTAAGGACGGTGGGTGTAGACTCGAACCATAAAATGGTTATGATGGGGTTGCATCAGGGTCGGCACTCAGCCCTTTTTTGTTTGCTCTAACGATGGACGTACTTACGCGCCACATCCAATGGGAGGTTCTGTGGTACATGCTATTTGCAGATGATATTATATTGATTAACGAGGCGCGATATGGTGTGAACGCGCAATTAGATGCATGGAAGCAGACCCTGGAGTCTAACGATTTCAAGTTGAACATGACCAAGACAGAATATTTGGAGTGTAAGTTCAGTGGCGAGACTCAAAGAGGGGAAGGGGAGGTGAGGCCGGACTTGCAGGTCATCCCTAGGAGAGGAAGTTTTAAGTACCTTGGGTATATTGTTCCGGGGGATGGGGGGACCGATGAAGATGTCATGCATCGTCTTGGGGCGGGATGGATGAAATGGAGACACGCTTCTGGTGTTTCGTGTGATAAGAAGGTTCCACAGAAACTTAAAGGTAATTTCTACAGAGTGGTGGTCAGACCAACAATGTTATATGGGGCTGAGTGTTGGCTAGTCAAGATCGCTCATATCCAAAAAATTAAGGTAGCAAAGATGAAGATGTTGAGATGGATGTGCGGACACACCAGGTTAGATATGAACAAAAATGAGGTTATTCACGACAAGGTGGGTGTGGCCCCTTTTGAGAACAAGATGCGGGAAGCGCGGCTTAGGTGGTTTGGTCATGTGAGTAGGAGGAGCACAGATGCCCCGGTGAGGAGGTGTGAGAGGTTGGCATTGGAGGGCCTACAAAGAGGTAGAGGTAGGCCAAAGAAGAGGTGAGGAGAGGTGATTAGGCAAGATATGGCACAGCTTTAGTTGACCGAGGACACGACCCTTGATAGGAAGGTATGAAGGTCGAGGATTAGAGTAGTAGAGTAGGTAGTCTAGCGCTTCATAACAGTAGTATTGACACGCTTTCTGTTGGTAGTAGGTTTTTATGACTAACCGTTGTTTCACCTTACTATCTTGTTGTTTTTATTCTGCTTTTATATGACTTTTTGGTACTGTCCCTTCTTGTTTATATTTTTATTAATGTGGTGCTTATGCTTTTCTGAACCGAGGGTCTATTGGAAACACCCTCTCTATCCTCACAAGGTAGCTAGGGGTAAGGTCTGCGTACACACTACCCTCCCCAAACCCCCACAGTGTGGGATAATACTGAGTATTATGTTGTTGTTGTTGATAATATAACTAATCTATCACATGGCTAATAGTTCTCTTTTATTTTTTATAAAAATTTTGTAATTTTTACTTTAAAATATTAAATGTATTATGAAAATATTAACCACAAAACCTATTTGTAATAATAAATGGGGGTCCCCAAAATTTTGGGGGCCTAAAGCCTTTACTTCAGTTGCTTTGGATTTGAGCCGGCACTGCTTTTGCCATCTAACAGTATATTTTTCCGGTGTCAAATTGAAACTCTTTGGAGTTATGTTGCTCCGCCACTGCTTTGAGAAAGCAATATTCCGTAGTGTGTGTTAGTGCCTATCGGCAGACAATAATACCTCCTTATTCCAGTTAGTTCTGAGGACCATCGCTATTAGGACAGCAGTCTGAAGGCTAGTACCTCCAGCATTCCTAACCAAATGCCCTACAAAATACAGCACAACAGTAGTGTCACTGGAGCTTTTGTAGTTGTTGTTGTCTTGAAAATCAATACCAAAATGATTTCTTTTTCTGGTATAGAAAGGTTAGACCACTATGTTAAACAACTGAAATATGAGAATCTTACACGAGAAAAAGATGAAGAATATAGAAGCAAAGAAAATAAATGAAATAAAATACTCCATCCATTTTATTCATGTGAATTTGTTTGACTGCCACGAAGTTTAAAGAAAAAAGAAAGAAAGGCTTTGGCTATTAGAGACAAAATAACTAACTATAAGAAAATGTCATTCTTTTTTTTTAAATAAAAAGGAAATAGCGTCACATAAACTGGAATAAGGGGAACAAAATCTTACATTGGCGCCTATGCTGAAGAGGAAGCCGAGGATGAGACCAATAGGGAGGCCAAATAAATAGTAGCATGCTATATTCAAATATGCAACATAATCTTGCCATCCTGCTCCAATGGCCACTCCTGCAATTTCAATGATTCTACCCAGTTAAAAACCATCACTATTTGAGGACAGGAATTGAGCAACAAAAAGATTTTAAAGAGGCAGCGAATATACGTACCAGAAAGAGTAGGTTGAAGACTGTTTATGAATACAGTTACTGCTAACAAAGGTGTAAGCTCATGTACAACCTTCTGGACTTCCTTACTGTTTGTAAATAACAAGGGAAACTTGCTTCGACAAACAAGCAGAACCAGTGCCAGGAGCATACCGAGCAGAAGAGAAGTAAACGAGGCTACTATCATTGATATTTTCGCGGTTCTTGGATGTCCTGCCCCTAGTTCATTTGACACCCTTATGCTGCCACATGAACGTCCTTTCTTTCATATTCTACTTATTGATTTAAGAGTTGTGTGAGATAAGGAATAATTAAAATCTAAATGGGATCATACCTTACTGCCACATTCAATCCAAGAGACACCATAAACGTCCACGCACAAATGTTTGAGCTGCAATAGAATATAACAGAGTGAATCAGAAAGATTCAAATGGCCATTTAATAAATTCATTTTGATGTGATCTCTCACCATATAGAAATTGCATCAACAGCTATTTCTGCATTCTTGAGGTACCCCGCAAAGAGAATCAGCGCCATGTAATACCACATCTTTAAGCTGCACAAATCTTGAAAATTAGTTAACATCTAAGCCACTTGATTTGAAGCCTAATCGTAACGAAGCAAATACAAAAATAGGACAACTGAAGTGCTAATGAAGAAGAATGTGTAGGCATAAGATTATTTAACTTTGAATGTAATCGTGATAACTCATGACCTTATACATATTTTGGAAAAAAATTATACATACATACTAATATTGGACTGATTTTTCTGGGAAAGGGAATTGTGATACATTTTCCCTTGAAAATTTGGTTTCCACAGCTATAAGTGGTTGCAAGATTGGGGTCATGGATGCTTTGACTAGAGCATGCACTTGAAGAATGATTTAAAAAGGCTTCAACGATCGAAGAAACTTACCAGATCATGACTGCAGATGCAAAAGACAATCGGACAAATCCCCATAGATTTTGAAAAGCCTTGAAAGAAAAACCAGACCAAGCTTTACCACATGTTCCACTAAATATATACGCGAGATTGGCCACCACCATGAACCACAAGGATGCATTCAGTGCCAATGCAGCACCCGCCAGTCCCCATCCCATCTTGAGCATCAAGAGCCAGCTAAACAAAGTAGCCCAACTACTGTAACCCCTGCTATAGTGGCCATCACCATGACCTTGCTCTGAGCTTGCAAAAACTTCCTGATGGGAAAGTTGATTGCATTGGCGAAAAGCGGCGGAATCATCCACACTTGCAAATGTCCCCGCCCATTTTGATATCTCGGCATCTTGACCGATGAGTTTTAGGAGAGGCGTGGCGAATATGTAAGGAAACATTAGCACCAGGGCTGTGGTACCTACAATAATCCAAGATCTCTGCATGTATATCCCCAGCATTTCGAGCTGTCTTGCTCCGTATGCTTGCCCACAAAGCGTCTCTAATGCACTTCCCATGCCGAACTGTACATTGTCACAAAAATGTTAATGTCATCACTCCATCGCAAGACATACTATATATAAGCAGTTAGCTATAGAGATGGGGGATAAATGATTATACCATGATTCCAAAGGCAAAAACCGGCAATAACAGAGTTTTGAACGGAGATGGCAGCGAGTTGGATGGTTCCTACATGGCCAGCAAAAATTTGAGTAAGGGCACTAATTGAATACTGGCAAACCAAAGTAAAAACTGCTGGAGCAGCAAGGTACCACAGCTTCTTGGACTCGCTCGAAAAATCACGAATCAAATCTTTAACTCCACGGTTAGGTAATTGGATGTCATCTGCATCAGAATTACTTGATGTCAGAAGTGACACATTAGCTTCTTCCATCGATGCCCTGAGCAAGGCTTGCTGGAGGAAATCTGAGATAACAAGAAGTTTTGCTCCGTTTCTTATTCATCATCTAATCATGTTCAAGCCATCTATTATTTTAAAATCTTCCTCTGGCAAAAATTCCGTTGATTTTTGCACGATCCATTAACTATTTAAGGAATCTTACAAGTGATGTCATCATACTAATATTAGTAAGTGAGGGGCATTGGCTGGTACAAGAGTTCATTTGATAATGAGGAAAATGTTTCTAGAGTTCTATTTTTCTGGTTGACTAAATATTTGACAAATCATATTCTCAGTGAAAATGTTATCCTTTGGTTAACGAAACATGACTTCTCAAAAATCTAAGCGCGAGTCATTTACTTAAAACTCAAATGGTATCTCTCTCGGCCCATACCTTCATGCAGAACTGATGTCTCTTGCTAACAAAAACGAGAAAGGTCTTAAACAATGTTGCAAATGCGTCATATAATCGTACACAAACGGCAACGTCTATACCTTGATACCAACGGCTCTGCCTTCTCTATCAGTCGATTGCATTCCCCGAGTGATTTAACCTCCTTGATTATGGCTTAATGCATAGATAGAAAGCCCTAGGATGGAAAACTACCACGTAGACGCTCATTTACACTGGTTCATCCTGCTATGCCCTGCGCCTTTTGCCCTTCTAATGTAAAAGGTGGACGGCCATTCGTCAAGGCCCAAGAATCCGATGGACATCTCAGTGGCAAGATTTGATACCCGTATCTTATCGAAGTTGCATTTTGGTGGTCCCAAATATAAAGGGGAGCTTTTTCTAAGGCAGTTGCTTCGTACAAGATAACAAGGGAAGGTAGATGTTAGTTTTTTCTTTCAATAGTCGGCCAAACGACCATAGAAACATCAATCTACCCTATCTTGATTCATCATTTTAACCTTATTCAAAAGGTTTTTCCGTACTTGCTCCATTTATTTCCATAATTGTCACATCCAAAATAACATTCTACAATAATTATACAGGATGAAACATGAATATCAATATATACAAACAACGATTATATACAAACAATGATCGGCATACTCGGGATGTTGAATCGACAAAAACTTAAGAGGATGACAATCTTGATGATGTAGCAACCACATAGCCACATTGAAAGCACGACGGTCTTGATGGAGTAGCTGTCATATAGCCACGTAAGAAATTACGAGCTTATGTCATGCTGAGTTAACAACTACAATGATTCCTACAAGCGACGTGAATACCTATTTAACTTTAATACATTGTTAATAGGGTTGCATTGGCCCGAACCTTCTTTATCAGTTATTGCAGTCTCATAGAACTCAGGAACATGCAATTGCGGGAAAAAATTCTTTTAGTATTACACTTAAAACTCCAAGAAGTTTAGTGAGACATTGATTAGGCTGCAGGAAGCTGACAATAGCAGCGTATCAGTGGGATGAAGGTAAAGCACGCCAATTATTGGCAAGAAGCATAACTCGATCACGAGAAGAATTGGACATCTGTTGAACTATAACGTTCTTCACGGGGTCAGCTGCCGCCTGACCAGCACGACTGGCAAGTTCCAAGTACACCACAGCTTTCAACATTTCCCCTTCCTGTTGAATGTGCAGCACAAGTTAGGCTAGTGGGGAGAAAAAAAAGTTCACTGTTTATTTTTCCTAGCGGGTATATATAGATTATGCACTTATTATACACAGTAATACACATTATACATGAACTAAAGATATATTTTACCTCCGCCGACTATTTTTAGTTTAAGCGGTTGAGTGAGCGGTTATTTAGGTTAATTCTTCCAAAAGGAAATGAGATTTGGGGTTGTGGGGGGGAGGAGTACATTTAGGCACTACTTACAGAAAACAGACTCAGCCCATGCTCAAGCTGGGCTTTGCTATGACCACGATCAGCGGCTCTCTTCATCCATTTCCTTGCTAATTTGTGAGACTGCATTAAACCTTCTCCAACCGAGTAGCATAATGCAGTGTTATACATAGCACGGACATATCCACCTTCTGCTGCCCTCAAATACCACTTCGCCTATGCAATGATAGAATCCTTTTAAGTGAAGGTCTCATTAGAACTACATCTGTAATTATACAGGAAGTTGAAAAAAAGAACAGGATTTTATGCACCATAAAATTCTCAACATCTATATCTGCAATTTATACAGAGAGTTGAAAACTTATGCGCCATAATGGTGCACTTAACTTTTGAATTTAACATCCCTATCCAAATTCAAACCATCCCTTTCATTTGAAGATAAGACTTTTGCGAATTCTTCAAGTCTGGGTAGGATCAGCAATCACTTCTCCAATAATTAATTATTCTAACAACTGTAAAATTATCTTATAGTAAATCTTGATTCAGAAACTAAATTATCTAAATTATACTAAATCTCCAAAATTATCTTATACTAAATCTCCAAAACTAAATTATCTTATACGAAATCTCCAAAATTAACAACAGGTCATCAACTTCAGAAACTAGAGCATTTGGACTAAACTTTTGAAATATATTACTTCAACTGAAAAATCATATGTTCTCTGCATACCTACAATAAAACTAAAGCACCATTCAAATGCCTAGAAGTATATGTTTTTGGCATAAGTATCTTTTCCAGTCCTACCATGAGCATTGTCCCTCAATATTCTTCATCAATGGGCCTCTCCGGTTCAAAAAAAAAAGAAATGGACTCAAGGACCTTTTTCCCACTTCCTTCTATGTATGTAATTGAATATTTAAGGACCATACGTCTTGTTCTGTCCAAAGACACTTCTTAAGATGAAAAGAACACAATCGAACTTATCAGCTTCAACTACTACATTTGTTAATTGAAATCCTCCTTCAACGCCTTTTAGAAACTAGGTAGGTACAAGAGGAATTTGTTAAAATAGAATTTAATATCGTGATTTTTTCATAGATGTTAATCTAAAATAATTTTCTTCTTAGACAGAGTTTGCAAAATCTCCTATTGCATGTTCTAATTCATAAAACAACAAGGAGATATAATTTACAATTGACATGGAAAATTTCAGAACTAGATTCCACTAATCCTGTGAAAGCTTTTTTTAATATTAAGTAAATAACTTAAAACAGGTAAAATCTCATACCGGTTCCTGGAGATTACTATTCAGGCCACGACCTTTATGTAAAGAAAGTGCAAGTTGGTATTGAGCTCGAACATGGCCAGCAACAGAGGCTTTATACAGCCATTTAACAGCTTCCTCAGGATCCGGAGGATTAGCTACAAAGAGTAAGAACTAGGAAGAGATCAGAATCACAATGAAACAGTAAACTAGCTAAGAACTAATGAAAATTAAAGGTAAATGTTGTCAATGGAAAATGAAACTTTAACCATTATCAATCAGAAAGCTTAACCTAAAACTCTACAAAGTGCAAATCAAAGGCAAATTTTCTGCGTGTGCTCTTTAAAAATGCTCACATGTACAATGTTTGCAGGAGCATGTTAACAATTGAGATCAGTGACTTCACTGGAGCCATATGACTATGTATACCTTTTTTTTTTGGAGAGCCATGTTAACATTTGAAATTTGGAACAGTCCCAATGGCAATGCTTTCACATTAAGATAAATTTTGGTAGAAGCCATGCCAACAATTGAAGGCGAGGAACAAGGTTCTAGAAAACAATTTATGTACAATAACGTCAACAAGAAGAACAAAAAGAATAAAAACATCAATGAAAATCAATATCCTGACAGATGCAAAAGCATTCTAACATAAATAAGAAGCTTTAGTCACTAAACCTTTCAATTCCTGCATCAAACACATTGTTTAGCTCAGGCGATTAAAGTTACTAACTTTCATTTATTCAGCTTACTTTGATATAAATAGCAATTAAGCATAACATACAGGTTTGTTAACACACTTTCACCTTCTGAACCACAAGCCTACATTGCCCTCAATGCAGTAGAATTCCCCGGCCCTAGACTTTAAATTGAATGTAAGTAACTCAGGGATCATAGATGAAGAATCCAGAAAATATGATACTATAAACATTGCAAGCTAGTTCTTCCGCTTAACCAGGGGCGAACCTAGCATAAAAGTCATGGGTTCATCCGAACCCAGTAACTTTGTCCTCGACTCTGTATGTGTCAGAAGATCCACTAAATAAGTGTAAAGGATAGATTTCAAACACACTAAATCAAATGGATAGTGGTAGAATTTCGAACTCACAAACCCATTAAGTTCAAATCCTAATCATAGATCAGCCTCGGCACTTAATTACTAACAACTCCAATTATAAATAAACAATGTTCACCCAATCTATGGAAGTAACTGAAGACATAAGGCGCAAATAAGAGAATGCAACATTCCCAATACCTTGTAAGAGGGAAATTCCCAAATTGCATTGAGCAGCAGGATCACCAAGTTCAGCAGCCTTTTTATACAAAGCAATCCCTTCTTCTCTTCTCCCCATCTCCCAATAAACCAAGCCAGCATCGACCATAGCTAGCGTGGATCCACGCGCGGCGCCTTTAAGGAAAGAATCAAGCGCTTTAGCTAAATTGGGTTTAACCCCTCCACGGCCATGCTTAAATCGCTTGCCCCATCTCAGAAAAAGCATAGCTTCTCTTAAGGGTCGAAGTGCATCACACCAAGACTTGCACACTAGTGAAGCTGAACGTAAGTTCGGCAGCATAAAATTGGCCGCAATTTTCGATAGAACATCATATGGGAGTTGAGAAAAGTCATGATGATATTGATTAGACTTGGACGATGATGATGATGAACTTGGACTGACTTGGAAATGAAAAATGGAGGGGGTTTTCGGGGGACGAGTCTGTTTTTTGGCAAAAGGGAAAGCGGTGAAACGAGGTTGACCGTCCGATTTGGACGGCCATGTCCTCTGTTTCATTCAATTGGGGTTTAGGACTGGAGAAGGAGCGGAGGTGAATGGTGGGCAGTGGAGCAGGAGCAGGAGCAGCTGTGTGATTTTTTTGTATGTAGCTTGAAACGCATCGTTCACGTGTAACATCGGAGGAGTCGCGAATTGACCGACTGTGGATTGTTTTTGTAGCTGTTTGTTATTTCGAAATCCTGCGGTTGGCTTGTTTTCGGTTTACGAATACGTAAATAATAATAGTTCATATTACTCATGTACTGTCTAAGGGACCGTTTGGACATAAAAAAGATTCCTTTTTCTGAATTTTTTTTTTTCACTTTTTTTTTTATAAATCAATACTTGACCGTAAAATTTTTTATTTTCACTTGAATATGAATTTCAGAATTTTTCGAGAATTTGAAAAACTTTAAAAGGCTATTTTTCAAAATTTTCACTTTAGATCACTCACAAAAATTAACAACCCAAATATTCATAACATAACTCAAATTTTCAAATATCATTTTCACTCGAATTTTTTTTTAAAACTTTTTTCCTGAAATTTTACAATTCTTATGTCCAAGCGCCCACTAAAATTGATTTCGATTTTAGACGATACTATTTGAAATTATCCAAATTTATCCGTATACTTTTGTGGGCATGTTATTTTTACCTCCTTAAAAAAATAATCCCACAAAATTTAATAAATAGATTTTTTCCTATTTGTTTTTAAATTTTGGTAATTATTCGCAATTATTTGCATTTTTAGCATTTTTGAAATCACGGAAAATAACAAAAAGAGCATTTAAATTTTCATCATATAGCATTGTTAGGTTTTTATTTGCATCTAGCATTTAATTACATGATTTAATTATATTATTAGAAGAAAATCACAAAAATTGTTTATTTACATTATTCTTTCTTAATGATTAAAATTAGTAATTTCTTTTAACGATTTAGGATTGACTAACTATGTAAATAATACAAATAGATAGTTAGTTTACTTTTACAAATTAAGATAATTTAGTACTTAATCTAGGATTTAATTAAATTAATTAGATTTTTAAAATTAAAATTAAACAAAATGGATCTAATTAAACATTGGCCGAACTAGGCCAATTTTAAACCAGCCCAATCCCAAACACACAGTCCAAAACCACCCAAGCCCAAATACCCAATCCGGTCCAGTCCCTCACTAAACCAAAAGGCATTGTTTGGGTGCCAATCAATCCCAGTCGTTGATCTTCACCAGATCCAACAGCTTGGTGTCGCGCCCCCCTTTTCCCCAAGTGCTCCTTTCGGGGCCGGTTGAAAGAGTTTATGACATTGGTTGAGACAACTCGTTCCTTTTGGGAAAGGGGTTTGCATATTTGAAGAGTCGTCACCTAACGATTTTAACAGTGCGTTAGGACACCTAAGGGGTTCAATTACAACTACGTTACTAACAAGAGATTGGGTAAGGGCTTGCATTTATCCTAAGAGGAAGATGTTAGGCACTCCTCAGGATCCACAAGTGTGGTTCCCGGCCAAATAGTTTCTGTGAATTTGTACGGCTTAACAAACAAACAAATAAAGGCTCAAATAAGAGGGGATTTATGTCTTAAGCATGCAGATGTTTGAAAATAGTAAAGAAGATTAGATTTTGAAAGGATTACGATCTAAGCATATAAAAGGTATCCTAGGTTTATAATAACATGGATCACATCAATGCAATACCCGGTAATCACTCCTCGAAGAGGGGCTACATGTGGTATTAGCGCACCCGGTCATCATATCCATATTCTACCATTTTCCATCCCGTGAAAGTAACTAAATAGAGTGTTGGTCTTGACCTCTATTGCATGCTGTTACCCGTCCCTTCCTATCAGTCCCGGAGGAAATTAGGACTCATATCCTAAAGGAGGTGCTAGGAAGACCCTCAGGTTTTAAAGGTGAAAATGCTAAGGCGACATATAATAAACAAGTAAGACTGTAGATAAAGGGAAAGCATGAAAAGCAAATAAAGGCTCAAGTATTCCTCCACACACAGTACACATAAACAACATGTCTCATACACAAATAAGGTCCGAATTCAGATCATGCGCATGGTGTCTAAGTGATAATAGCAAAGTCAGATTTATTACATAACTCAGAAAAGAAGTCCTAATTAGGCTTGCCTAGGTGTAGGATAACATGCAACAGTTATTCAGATTTGTTAACGACTCTAGGTTGTTTTGTAGCTAATAACATGCAATTCTAGGTGTTGAAGATGTGCAAGGACTAATTACCAGTTGTTTAGAACAGGAGGACTGTTTTAGATATCTGTATTTAGACTAAGTACAATTAAATGAGTATGATCCTATAGCATGGTGTCTAATGCAGCATGATGCATAATAACTTAAACAGGATTTCTAAATGCACATAGAATCACAGCATTATGCACAGTTTCAAGAACAAAATAGGTGATATATTTTTTACTGTTGTTTACCTAGAAACAGGATTTCTAAGTGCACATAGCAATATGAAACATGATTGCAGAAGATACCAATTATTAACATTATTTACCCTATCACAGAATTTTTCTAAGTGATGAATGACAATACTAAAACAAGATGCTGAAACAGTGTTCATAAAGCCCAAATTGCATGATTGCATGATATGCTTTGCACATATTGATCCTAAACATGATTCTATTGCGCAAATAAGGAATGTTAACCTAATAGCATGGTTTCTACCCTTTAATATTTATAACATGCATAACTACTCTTTTCCCTTTGCACTATCTATCCCTAATAGTTGTTTAGAAATAGTTATTACAGGCCATTTGTATAAATTACATAACTAGAAACAAGAAGTTAACTATAGGGAGCCTACAGAATAGGCCCAGATCTCCATTTCCTCAATGCCAAGTAATGTTTCATAGCCTTTTCACAATCCAGGTGTATCAGAGTTCCCTAAGGACCTTAAGGGATCCTGGGCAGTGCTCACACCCAGATTTCATAGTCAAGATAGAGTAAGTGCAGTGTGGAATGGACAGCCTTTGTGTGTCAAAGTTCAGAAGGAGCTCAAGGGTCCCAAGGCAATGCTCACACAGAGGAGGCAGAACCTAGACTTCTAAGAGTATATGTGAGAGTGCTTGACATAGTTTTGAAAAGGTTAAGTAAGAAAAATATTTTGAAAAGGATAAGTAAGAAAACAGTTTTGAAGAGGGAAACTTGATTGGAATAGTTTTATAACAAAGAAGTTCAACATCACACAAAGGACCAGAAATAGTCCAATAATCATAAGCATGGGTAATGGGATTTGAGGGACAAATACAGAGCATGTGAGGGAAAATATGTAGCAGGCAGAAACACATATAGGCATGCAATCAGAAGCTCCTAAAGGTTCAGAGGATCAGGGGTACAGTAAAGTATCGGATAATATTAACATATCAACACCAAACAACTAAGACTATGATCACTAATGTACCAATCATAGGCATGGGGATTCACATAAGAAACAGGTGCTAAGTATATAGAAACATGTTGGTCATTGACAAGTAAAACATAACTTAACAGGTAGAGAGGATTCAGGATCTTAGTTACATGCTGAACAACAGAACAATAAATAGAAGTAGATTAGAAACACAACAAATTGCAACAGTAACATAAACATGTTGGTTTGAGGACTGAAATCTGAATTAGAACATACTAGTGAAGTGAAGAAAGCAGAATCACAAAGCAGAAATAGGAGAGGCACAGTAGTTAACCTTGGCTTGCAGCCGGCTAACTTAGAATAGTAGCAAGTAGCACAGAAGAGAGAATAGAGAGCAAGTTTTAGTTGTGTGAGAGAGAATTGAACAGATTATTTGTTCTGTTTGTGTTAATGAGAAGTAATGTATATATAGTTTTTAAAACAAGTAGCAAATAAGGTAGGAATCAAAGTTAACCTTAATTAACGGACTGGGTATCAATTAGTACAAAATCAACATAGGTATCCCCTAATTGAAGGAATCAAGTTCAAACGGTATTATGCAAACAGCAAATAAGGAAAGGTACCATATGTGACTGCATATAGCATATAAGGAAATAACTTAGCATAGTACAAGTATGGGACATGCAATTGAGGCTAGGTTTAGAATATTTCAATTAAGGAAATAATATAAGACTCCGTGTGACAGCATAGTTGACCAAAATAAGGCATGAAAATAATTTAAAGGTTGTAAATCAGTAAGAAAATCATCACAAAAGATCAATGAGAGGTTCAGTTACAGGAAATTAGGGGTTTAAACATGAGTAATGCTGATTCCGGTGAGTACACGAAGTAAACACACAATAGGACAGAAAAATCAGAGATTCAAGTAAAAATCACATAGAATCAGGGATTCAATACTAGCACACAGTAAATGATTAAAGGAATTAACAAACAAACATGATATAACAGGGAGAATCAAAGAGTTAGAAACCCTAATGACTGTAGCAGCAAGAAATCACATAGGATTAGAGATTCATCTAAACAAAACAGTAACAACTAGAGGGATTAAATAGAGCAACTACAGCATAAGCAGAAGAAGCCAAAATCAAGAACCCTAATGAGAAAAAAATAGGATAAAAATCATAGAAAACTCAGGACGTATTCATAAGAGACAGACATATATAAAAATCAAAAGAGTAGATCAATAAAGGCAAACCTAAGATTATAATACAGTGTTAAAATTAAAGTTTTAACATAACAAACTATGAAAAGAGATTTTAACAGAAACTGTTTAAAAATACGAGAAGAATCTCAGACGAATCCTTAACTTGAAGAAATCATTTTTGCAGAAAAGTTTTTTAGAAACCCTAGTTGGAAAACAAAAATCGTTTTAAGAAAAATGGAAAACCCTTAAAGAAAACATCAAAACAACTTGAAATATGTATAGATTTGTTACAAATCTATAAAGATCGGAAGTTATAGAAGTTAGGGTTTCGAAGAGAGAACCCAAAAAGGAGAGAAAAACTCAAGGTTTTATCGGTTTCCACCGGAAAGTGTAAGAACCTTACTCGGACGGCCATGGGTGGCCGAAAAATGGCATGAAGGACCATAGGTAGGAGTTGAATCACTCCAGGTTCACCCGAGGACCTCAGGACAGTTTTAAAGCCGGTGTGGGGTGAGACATAGGCTAGGAGAGGTGAGAGGTCATGGTCTCCGGCGAGAGAGGTGGCCAAAAATGATGAACAGAGCTCATCGGAAGGGGGGGAAGGTGAGAAGGTTCTAGAGAGAACCAGGGATAGAGAGAGGGAGATCGAGAGACGGTTAAGAGAGAATGGGAACGGGGGAAATGAATGAGGGGGGGTAGTCATTAGGGGTTAAATTAGGAAGGGGCAGATCTGGGTCGTTGCTCAAAATTGGTCAACGGCCAAGATTCAACCAGATGCTGGGTCGGGTAGGCTTTAGAGATTGGACTAAATTAATTGGGTTAGGACCAGGTTTTATTTATGCTGGAATTTAAATAAGGAATGGCTATTTGTTAAATACCCATTAAAATTAGATAAATAATTAAAAAAATAGCTAATAATCATATAAAATGAAATTAAGGCTAAATAGGTAAAATTAAGGTAATTAATTAGTATAGAAAATATAGAATGAATAATTATTGATTTAAATGGTATAAAATGTACAATTAGGCCATAGGTGCAAAATTATTGTAATTATTGTCAAATAATGCCAAATTGACTAATTGGTGAAATAATTAAAACCTAATAGGATTAAAAATGATATATTGAGCTGGGAAATATTTTAAAATTATTTATAATACAATTTATGAATAATTATTGAATATAAAAATACTGAATAAATTGTAAAATTTAATAAAAATATGAAAAATTATGGAAAAATACCAGTTATTATAAAGAGTGATTTTGAAGGTATATATGCAAATTTTAAAATAGTTTGAGGGAAAATTGGGTATCAACTGTTGCCCCTCTTTACCCGTGAAGGATGGAAGAGTTGTTGGGTAAAGACATGATGGTCAATTTTGACCGAACGAAGCGGTTTGAAGAGGTTTAGGCCGCACCCTAGTTTCTGAGCTGCCGACATATTCCTGGTTTTACCAGAATCAGGTCGTATGTAGTTCAGGAGCCACCGGCGAAGTATACCGATGATGTTTTATAAGGACGGATGCAAAGTGCAAGGTCGGGTGAACAAGCAGCTTACGGGGTGTTAGGAGAACTGGGGGCGGGACCGTGCCTGCCATGATGGTTGTTTCTTGCCAGGTTACCTGCAAATGAGTAATACAAGCATATCGTGCGTAATTTAAATATGATGCAAATTCCCGTTGGACTATGAATGTTGTCTTTGGACGGTTAAGGATGACGTCTTTAAACCATGTCCTGGGCCATGAATTGCTTGATGCAGGATTCGCAGGCCATGAAATGATGTTCTCGGCCATGAAGATGGTTCCTCTGAACCATGATGCCATTGAATAATGATATGCAAACTGATAAAAGAGATCCTCAGGTCATGACATGGTGTTCTCGGGCCTTGAAGATGGTTCCTCCGAACAATGACGCCTTTGATTAAGTTGGCGATATTTCAGCCCATGAAGATACAATAGTATGATGCTGACAAGACAGAGCTTAGTCTTGCAAATTAAAGGGGAAGAGCTTAGCCCAAAAGGAAAGTGTAGTAAATAATGCTAGAGTCATTGGTTTCTTTTGAGAAGTAAATTGGAGGCAGCGTTTAGCCTCGGAAGGCAGAAAGGTAGCCTTATGCAAGATGCGAATGCAGATGGAGGTAGAGTTTAACCTCGAAAGGAAAAATGGTAGCCTTATGTTNGTAGCCTTATGCTATATGCGAATGCAGATGGAGGTAGCGTTTAACCTCGGAAGGCAGAATGGTAGCCTTATGCAATATGCGAATGCAGATGGAGGTAGCGTTTAACCTCGGAAGGCAGAATGGTAGCCTTATGCAATATGAGAATGCAGAGAGAGACATCGTTTAACCTCGGAAGGCAGAACGGTAGCCTTATGCAATATGAGAATGCAGAGAGAGACATCGTTTAACCTCGGAAGGCAGAACGGTAGCCTTATGCAATATGCGAATGCAGAGAGGGACAACGTTTAGTCTCGGAAGGCAGAAAGGTAGCCTTATGCAATATGCGAATGCAGAGAGGGACAACGTTTAGTCTCGGAAGGCAGAAAGGTAGCCTTATGCAATATGCGAATGCAGATGGAGGTAGCGCTTAACCTCGGAAGGCAGAATGGTATCCTTATGCAAGATGCAAATGCAGATGGAGGTAGCTTTTAACCTCGGAAGGCAGAATGGTAGCCTTATACAATATTAAAGAAAGGACAACAGAAATTCCTAGCTAGTGTTAAATTGTGGTAGAGCATTGTGATAATGAAACATCGTTTGTGCTAATAATAAATGTTGGCATGTGCGACGGTTTTAGGATGATGTCTGTCCTTTGAGCAGATAATATGTTTTGGGGCTTTTGCAATTTTTGTGTCTGCATCCAAAGAAAGATCGTGAGTTTTGTAAAGGGGGAAGGTTAGTTCGCATTCCCGCTGGCTCTGCTTGGCTCGTTTACTTGATCATGATGATATTGTCGGTATCATTGGGGTAGCGTTCGCTAAACAAGCTGTTTTAGAAAAATAAATATGCATGATTTTGTAAAAGTATAGTATATAATCTAAAATAGTTTTAGATGAATCGACGACGTGACACGGTTCGAGACATTGCAACCTCTCCTGCTGCGGAATTTTGAGGGTCCTCCTCAAAATTCTGCCCCAGTTTGCTGGGTGGACGCCTCTGACTGATGCTCGTGCGGTGATTGGCTGAACTTGCTTCAGAATTTTGAGGTTGGCTGGGTGAATGCTTGTGGACTGCTGTTCGCTTCAGAATTTTGAGATTCTGCCCCAATTTCCAATTGCGGGGAAAAATAGATTTTTATTAAATTATGACCGAACCCATAGGGCTGCCTACGTATCCCCTCTTAAATGGGAATCGAGTCAGGCATAGTTCAATTTACATTGTTGACAAAAACACATAGAGTTACATATAGTAGTGCTTGACTGCATCCAAATTTATCAGTTTCGTCCAAACTTCTCCGTCCATTTATGCAAGTATGAGTGCTCCTCCTGTCAGCAATTTATGAACCATGTACGGACCTTGACAGTTGGGAGAGAACTTCCCATTGGCTTCATCTTGATGCGGAAAGATTTTCTTTAACACCAGTTGCCCTGGTGTGAATCGTCTTGGCTTGATTTTCTTGTTGAAGGCCCTGGCCATTCTGTTCTGATATAGTTGACCATGATATACTACATTCATTCTCTTCTCGTCTATGAGAGTTAGTTGATCATAATGGCTCCTTACCCACTCTGCATCGCTAAGCTCAACTTCTTGTATAATTCTTAGAGATGGAATCTCCACTTCGGCAGGAATAACATCCTATGTACCATAAACTAGCATATAGGGAGTTGCCCCTGTTGATGTGCGGACAGTGGTGCGGTATCCCAATAAGGCGAATGATAACTTTTCATGCCACTGCTTGTGACTTTCTATCATCTTCCTTAATATCTTCTTGATGTTTTCTGAATCTCCCAGGTTGATAACTTCAGTCTCATCCAGGTTGGACTTAGGTCTGTACTCAAAGTTCTCAACTTCTTTGACAATCTCATCAGGTATGTCGTCTTTGTCTGAATCAATGTCCGTTGGCTGCGTTGTCTCATTGCATGTCACAGCCATCGGTTCATCAAGACAAGTAATAGTAATGTTGTATAAATAAAGTAATGAGAGAAAACAATAGCAATAAATATCGGATTCATAAGAGAAATTTAGAAGATGCTTTGATGAATTGAATAATTGTTTTGAACATTGAAGATCTTATTGCAGAAATTGAAAAATGCAGGAAAAGGAAAATCATTTAGTAAATAAAATAGTAAAAAAATGCTTGTTTTAGATTTTCTACCCCGAGACTCGTCGGGCTTTGGTCGTCTTGATAGACCAGTTCTTGAGATATCTCCCCTTGCTTACAGTCTGTATGGAAGGTCCTTCCTCCCCCTCCTCCTCAAGAACAACACAGCAATCCATATCCTCGTCCTCTAGGAACAAACTCCTCATCGCTGCACGTGCTTCTTCTTTGTCTGATCCGTAAATAATGTCGGCCTGCTTGAAAGTCTGCTCAAGATGAGGTATCGGCTGCTCCAAAGGGTAACAGGGACGACGCCAAGGTGGCGACCAGTCGTTGAATTCTTGCCAAGTGTACTCATACCCCAGACCGAAAGTGGTACCATGTTTCTTGAGCTTTATGGGCTTCGTGATCCCTTGGAGGTTCTTACCGAGCCTTTTGCCTGGCTCATATCCTCTCCAGTTCAGGATGCTCTTAATCTTGCTATCCCACCACTTGTCCTTGTCAATATCATTGACCCGCCTAATGTGGTGGTAAGTTCCCCCTCTTATCTTCCTTTTTCCATCAATCACCGGAATAGTTTGACGACTATAAATGGGGTTGCTACCGTCACCATGAATAATTACCTCTTGGTGGTTCCACTCGAATTTTACCTCTTGATGTAGCGTTGACGCTACGGCCCCAGCAGCATGAATCCGGGGTCGTCCCAACAATAGGTTGTAGGATGCTGGCACATCTATCACCTGGAAAACCACTTCGAACCGAGTCGGTCCCATTTGCAGACATAGACTAATCTCCCCCATGGTGGACCTCTAAGAACCGTCGAAGGCTTTCACATTAAACGCTCCATCCCTTATCTCATGTAGCCCTTTACCCAATTTCTTAAGTGTAATCAACGAACAGATGTTAAGACTGGAACCTCCATCGATCAATATCCTTGTGATTAAATGGTCTTCGTATTTCACGGTGATGTGCAGCGCTTTGTTGTGCCCCAATCCTTCAGGTGGTAGATCGTCCTCATGAAAAGTGATTTGTGACTTTCCAGTACCTGGCCTACCATATTGGCCATTTCCCCGCTAGTGATGTTGTTTGGCACATATGCTTCACTCAACACTTTCAACAAAGAATTTCTGTGTGTTTCATAATTCTGTAGCAAAGAGAAGATGGATATCTGAACCGGTGTCTTGTTCAGTTGGTCGATGACTGAATACTCCTTAGCCTGTACCTTTCTCTAAAGGTCATCGGGACCTGTTTCGATAAGGGGAGGCCGGTTGGCAGCCTGCTTGCTTGATTCGGCCAGATGCTCAAGGGTGTAGACCCTACGAGTTCTCGTCATACCCTATGCTGCGACAGCCTCCTCAGACCTGACCTTGCCTTTCCTTCTCGCCTCGGTGGTATAGTCCCAAGGGATAGCGTCTGAAAAAAAGGGTGGCATGGTTGACATTGCCACTGGAATTGGTGCGGCCATCCTTACTTCAAACGAAATGTGTGTTCGGGGTGGCAAGACTGCGATCTCGAATGATTCCGGTGCATTTGCTGGAGATACAAACTCAACTTCAATCGGCACTGGTGACTTTGCAGGTGGCGCTGCTTCAAACTCAAGTGGTATAGACATATTCACCTCAGTGTCCTTAGATGGTTGAATCTGGACTATGATCGGTTTGAGAGTGACTGCAGGTATCTTTGGGTCATCGCCTTCTACGATCAACCCGATTGATCCCTCGGGATCCCAATCATCTTCTATTTCAATCATATGGATACCTCTACCCTTATGGTCTGGCAAAGGATTGTTGCGGATGTTTGGAGCGGGGTCTTTTGCCACAATAATCTTGTTGTCAATGAGAGCTTGTATTTTGTCCTTCAGAGAGCAGCATTCTTCCATGGTGTGTCCTTTCATGCCGGAATGGTATGCACATGATTTGTTTGGGTTAACCCACTAAGAAGGGTTCTCAGGGGTGGCAGCAGGGATAGATGTTATGTAACCAGCAGCTTGGAGCTTCTCATATAGCTAGTCAATGGGCTCGGTTATGGCAGTGTATTGATTTAGAGGGTGGCGATCAAAATTGGGACGAGGTCTAGGGAAGTTTTGGCATGCATGGGGTGATTGGTAATGGGATGGCTGGGAATTATAAGTGTGGTAGACAGGAGCGGGTTGTGAGTATCTGGGCGAAGCAGGTTGATAAGTGGGTGGTGGATATTGATAGGTGGCGGTGGAGCTTGGTAGGAAGGTGGTGGAGCTTGGTAGTTCGGTGAGGGGGCTTGGTAGTTTGGTGAGGGTGCTTGGTAATTCGGGGTTGGCTGGTATGTGAGTGGAGGTGTTGGATAAGTTTGGTATTTGAGTGGGGACTTGGCTCTTTGTGCAACCATTACGGCTCCCACGTCTCTCTTCTTAGACACACCACCGGACTGTAAAGCCTTGTTAGTGGCTTGCAAGGCTTCAAAATTTGTATCCATACCGCTTTTAATACCTTCTTCAATCCGCTCACCCAATTTGATGATGTCGGAGAACTTGTGGCCTTCAACCATCATCAACCGTTCATAATACTACGGGTCCTGAGCTCGGACAAAAAACTTGTTCATCTGCTCTTCCTCTAGAGCAGGTTTGACTTTAGCGGCTTCGCACCTCCACTGAGTAGCATACTCGCGAAAGGTTTATGTGGATTTCTTCTTCAAATTTTGAATGTAGAACACATTTGGTGCGTTCTCTATGTTGAATCTAAACCTATCCATAAAGTCAGATGCCATGCTACCCAGTTTGACCATTTCTTGGGGTCTTGGCTGATGTACCAAGACAATGCGTCTCCCGTCAAACTCCTCATGAACAGCTTCATATAGATTCTTTCATCCTTCCCAACGCCAACCAACTTATCGCAATAGGTCCTCATATGGACTCTCGGATCACCAGTACCATCAAACATTTTGAACTTTGGAGGTTTGTACCCCTCGGGCAGTTCGACATCAGGATGTATACAAAGGTCTTCATAATTCAACCCTTTAATTCCCTTGGTTCCTTCAACACCCTGGACTCGGCTGGTGAGTTTCTTAAGCTCCTCGGCCAGGTTCCTGATAAGTAAGTCATTTCCATCAGACTCGGATGCCTGTGAGATAGGCGGAGTGGAGTGGGTCACAGTTTCCGCATAGATGGGATTGTTATAGGTGTGGAAATGGTCCTTTGTGGGGTTTTGAGGTTCTGGGATGAGTAGGGGAGTGTTATTTGAGGTGTGGCAAGCATTGCACTGCGTCGGGAGAGTTTGGTTCTTTGGGGGAGTGGCGTGATAGTGAGGTGTGAGATGATTTTGTTGTCTTGGGATATTTTGTGGAGGTGCGGGGTTTTGAGCATTTGTAAGGTTGACGTCGGGGACGTTGAGGGAAAATGCTAGGTTGGCTAGATTCCGGACTTGATCGAGTTCTTCCTGAAACTTCAGCAATTTCTGTTCAAGTGGTGACATGTTCTCATGCAGGACCTGAATACCTCGACCATCAATGGCTCTACCCGTTCAATCATATTCTCCTTTCTGGTGCCGCTGGACTCTTCCATCTTACTTTTGCCTTTGTCTTTTCCCTTAGGAGGACTAGGAGGAGGAGTAGGTAGAGGGCCCTTGGATCTTGTGTGATAGGTTGATGATGCCAGAATGCACGAACTAACCTTTGGGGAGGGTAATAATAAAGAAATAAAAGAAATGAAAACAAAAAGGTAACCAAGTCAGTGAAGATTATGANGGATCATCCATATAATATACAAAAGCCTTTCCTGCATCTTTCTTTCTATCCATAGGTCGGCTTCGCGCAGATAGATCCTTGCCTGGGGAGATTGGTGCCCCTTGTTCGAACCTATGGCCCTATGTACCCAAAACAGATGTGCTGACCAGACTGCGCTACACCTCGTTTCACCACCCCGAAGCATATAGATCCACCCGATCGATGAACACTCAAACCGAACTCGCCCATCCTTTTGGGCACAGGGATGCGAGAACCAATCCGAGTAATCAACCGGTTTTTTTTTTTAATCTGCCTCAAGCAAGCCACCCCAACCCTACTGCCAAAAAGTCATCCGTATAGTGCAGGAGCGCTCACATTTTATTGCTTACTCTTTCATNTTGGAGACCATGCCGAATCTGGGGATTTCGTGCCTCATTTTTCTGCAAAGCAAATAAGGTTAGGCCCTTACCCCCACCGGACTCGACTATTTAACGTCAATAATTAGCAGGAAGCATTTAGTTCTCCCAATAAATGCACAGAACGTGAGGGCGTCTGTTTGGGTTTAGGGAAACCCAACGGACTTTTGGATAAGGCTATCTTAAAAGCTATCGTGCGGACGACACTTTAGCTCGACTAGGTTTGACCATGATGCATGCAATATTGCAACATAGTAAGGTTTCTATGGGGTTTTAGACTGGTACCCTTGAGTGGAAAACTCAAGGGTAAAGGCACGGAACTGTCGACTGCACCGCTGATCGACTAGTTTTATCGCAAATAAGCCTTTCCAAATTTAGTGGGTAATAATATAGGAAGAGCGCAACCACTCATCAAGCATTGCTATAGTATTTTGTTTGGCACGAGTGGAGTATGAATGTTGAGCATGATTATGCAATAATAAGTATTAAAACAAGTTGTCACGTATTTGCACTTTAAAGAAAGCGGTAAAAACAACAATAATGATTTAAAATAGTTACAAAAGAAAACAAAGAGACATGTCAGTTTCGTCTTTGAGGAAAAGCAAATACCTGAAGTAAACAATTAATTGCATGTAAAGGGAAAAGGAAAGGGTGCAAGTATTTAAACAAAAAAAAGGCACAAATTCACGAAACAATTTGAAATGGTAAAAGCCTGGATATCCCCAGTAGAGTCGCCACGCTGTCGCACCCCCCTTTTTCCCAAGCGCTTCTTTCGGGGCCGGTTGAAAGGGTTTATGACATTGGTTGAGACAACTCATTCCTTTTGGGAAAAGGGTTTGCATATTTTGAAGAGTCGCCACCTAACGATTTTAATGGTGCGTTAGGGCACCTAAAGGGTTCAATTACAACTACGTTACTAGCCAGAGATTGAGTAAGGGCTTGAAATTATCCTACGGGGAAGGTGTTAGGCACCCCTCAGGATCCACAAGTGTGGTTCCCGGCAAAATGGTTTCTGTAAATTTGTACGGCTTGGCAAACAAACAAATAAATGCTCAAATAAGAGGGGATTTAAGTCTTAAATATGCAAATGTTTGAAAATAGTAAAGAAGATTAGATTTTGAAAGGATTACGATCTAAGCATATAAAAGGTATCCTAGGTTTATAGTAATATGGATCACATCAATGCAATACCCGATAATCACTCCTCGAAGAGGGGCTACACGTGGTATTAGCGCATCGGTCATCATATCCATATTCTACCCTTTCCCACCCCGTGAAAGTAACTAAATCGAGTGTTGGTCTCGACCTCTATTGCATGTTGTTACCCGTCCCTTCCTATCAATCCCGGAAGAAATTAAGACGCCTATCCTAAAGGAGGTGCTAGGCAGACCCTCAGGTTTTAAAGGTGAAAATGCTAAGGCGACATATAATAAACAAGTAGGACTGCAGATAAAGGGAAAGCATGGAAAGCAGATAAAGGCTCAAGTATTCCGCCACACACAGTACACATAAAAAACATGTCTCATACACAACTAAGGTCCAGATTTAGATCCTACGCATGGTGTCTAAATGATAATAGCAAAGTAAGATTTATTACATAACTTAGAGAGGAAGTCCTAATCAGGCTTGCCTAGGTGTAGGATAACATGCAACAGTTATTCAGATTTGTTAACGACTCTAGGTTGTTTATAGCTAATAACATGCAATTCTAGGTGTTGAAGATGTGCAAGGACTAATTACCAGTTGTTTAGAACAGGAGGACTGTTTTAGATATCTGTATTTATACTAAGTGCAGTTAAATGAGTACGATCCTATAGCATGGTTTCTAATGCAACATGATGCATAATAACTTAAACAGGATTTCTAAATGCACATAGAATCACAACATTATGCACAGTTTCAGGAATAACATAGGTGATATATTTTTTTAATGCTGTTTACCTAGAAACAAGATCTCTAAGTGCACATAGCAATATGAAACATGATTACAGAAGATACCAATTATTAACATTATTTACTCTATCACAGAATTTTTCTAAGTGATGAATGACAGTACTGAAACAAGATGCTGAAACAGTGTTCATAAAGCCCAAATAGGATGATTGCATGAAATGCTTTGCACATATTGATCCTAAACATGATTCTATTGCACAAATAAGGAATGTAAACCTAATAGCATGGTTTCTACCCTTTAATATTTATAACATGCATAACTACCCTTTTCCCTTTGCACTATCCATCCCAATAGTTGTTTACAAATAGTTATTACAGGCCATTTGTATAAATTAAACTAGAAACAAGAAAACAAGAAGTTAACTATAGGGAACCTACAAAATAGGCCCAAATTTCCATGTCCTCAATGCAAAGTAATGTTTCATAGCCTTTTCACAATCCGGGTGTGTCAGAGTTCCCTAAGGACCTCAAGGGATCCCAGGCAGATTTCACACCCAAATTTCATAGCCAAGATAGAGTAAGTGCAGTGTGGAATGGCCAGCCTTTGTGTGTCAATGTTCAGAGGGAGCTCAAGGGTCCCAAGGCACTGCTTACACAGAGGGGGCAGAACCTAGACTTCTAAGAGTATATGTGAGAGTGCTTGATATAGTTTTGAAAAGGTTAAGTAAGAAAACAGTTTTGAAAAGGATAAGTAAGAAAACAGTTTTGAAGAAGGAAACTTGATTGGAATAGTTTTATAACAAAGAAGTTCAACATCACACAAAGGACCAGGAATAGTCCAACAATCACAAGCAGGGGTAATGGGATTTGAGGGACAAATACAGAGCATGTGAGGGCAAACGTGTAGCCGGCAGAAACACATATAGGCATGCAATCAGAAGCTCCTAAGGGTTTAGAGGATTAGGGGTACAGTAAAGTACCAGATTAGATAAACATATCAACACCAAACAACTAAGACTATGATAACTAATGTACCCATCATAGTCATTGGAATTCACATAAGAAACAGGTGCTAAGTATACAGAAACATGCTCGTCATTGACAAGTAAAGCATAACTTAACATGTAGAGGGGATTCAGGATCTTAGTTACATGTTGAACAACAGAAGGGTAAATAGAAGCATATTAGAAACACAATAAATTGCAACAGTAACAGAAACATGTTAGTTTGAGGACTGAAATCTGAATTAGAACATACCAGTGAAGCGAAGAAAGAAGAATCACAAAGCATAAATAGGAGAGGCATAGTAGTTAGTCTTGGCTTGCAGCCGACTAACTTAGAATAGTAGCAAGTAGCACAAAAGAGAGAATAGAGAGCAAGTTTTTGTTGTGTGAGAGAGAGAGAGAGTTGAACAAATTAGTTGTTTTGTTTGTGTTAATGAGAAGTAATGTATATATAGTTTTGAAAACAAGAGGCAAATAAGGTAGGAATCAAAGTTAACCCTTAATTAAGGGACTGGGTATCAATCGGTACAAAATCAGCATAGGTATCCCCTAATTGAAGGAATCAAGTTCAAACGGTATTATGCAGCAAGCCAATAAGGAAAGGTACCATATGTGACTGCATATATAATATAAGGAAATAACTTAGCATAGTACAAGTATGGGACATGCAATTGAGGCTAGGTTCAGAATATTTCAATTAAGGAAATAATATAAGACTCCGTGTGACAGCATAGTTGACCAAAATAAGGCATGAAAATAATTTAAAGGTTGTAAATCAGTAAGGAAATCATCACAAAAGATCAATGAGAGGTTCAGTTACAGGAAATTAGGGGTTTAAACAGGAGTAATGCTGATTCCGGTGAGTACACGAAGTAAACACACAATAGGACAGGAAAATCAGAGATTCAAGTAAAAATCACATAGAATCAGGGATTCAATACTAGCACACAGTAAATGATTAAAGGAATTAACAAAGGAACATGATATAACAGGGAGAATCAACGAGTCATAAACCCTAATGACTGTAGCAGCAAGAAATCACATAGGATTAGAGATTCATCTAAACAAAACAGTAATAATTAGAGGGATTAAATAGAGCAACTACAACATAAGTAGAAGAAGCCAAAATCAAGAACCCTAATGAGCAAAAAATAGGATAAAAATCATAGAAAACTCAGGACGTATTCATAAGAGACAGACACATATACAAATCAAAAGAGTAGATCAATAAAGGCAAACATAATATTATAATACAATGTTAAAACTAAAGTTTTAACATAATAAACTATGAAAAAGAGATTTTAACAGAAACCGTTTAAAAATACGAGAAGAATCTCAGAAGAACCCTTAAACTTGAAGAAATCGTTTTTGCAGAAAGGTTTTTTAGAAACCCTAGTTGGAAAACAAAAATCGTTTTAGGAAAAATGGAACCCTTAAAGAAAACATCAAAACAACTTGAAATATGTATAGATCTGTAAAGGTCGGAAGTTTTAAAAGTTAGGTTTTCAAAGAGAGAACCCAAAAAAGAGAGAAAAACTCAAGGTTTCCACTGGAAAGTGTAAGAACCTTACTCGGATGGCCATGGGTGGCCGAAAAATGGCATGAAGGACCATAGGTAGGAGTTGAACCGCTCCAGGTTCACCTGAGGACCTCAGGACAGTGTCAAAGCCGGTGTGGGGTGAGACATAGGCTTGGAGAGGTGAGAGGGCATGGTCTCCGGCGAGAGAGGTGGCCGGAGAAGATGAACATAGCTCATCGGAAGGGGAGATGGTGAGAAGGTTCTAGAGAGAACCAGGGATAGAGAGAAGGAGATCGAGAGACGGTTGAGAGAGAATGGGGACGGGGGAAATGAATGAGGGGGGTAGTCATTAGGGGTTAAATTAGGAAGGGGGAGATCTGGGCCGTTGATCAAAATTAGTCAGCGGCTAAGATTAAACCAGATGTTGGGTCGGGTAAGACTTAGAGATTGGGCTAAATTAATTGGGTTAGGACCAAGTTTGATTTAGGTTGGAATTTAAATAAAGAATGGCTATTTGTTAAATACCCATTAAAATTAGATAAATAATTAATAAAAATAGCTAATAATCATAAAAAATAAAATTAAGGCTAAATAGGTTAAATTAAGGTAATTAATTAATATATAAAATATAAAATGAATAATTATTGATTTAAATGGTATAACATGTACAATTAGGCCATAGTTGCAAAATTATTGTAATTATGGTCAAATAATGCCAAATTGGCTAATTTGTGAAATAATTAAATCCTAATAGGATTAAAAATGATATATTGAGCTGGGAAATATTTTGAAATTATTTATAATACAATTTATGAATAATTATTGAATATAAAAATACTGAATAAATTGGAAAAGAATTTAATAAAAATATGAAAAATTATGGAAAAATACCAGTTATTATAAAGAGTGATTTTGAAGGTATATATGCAAATCTTAAAATAGTTTGAGAAAAAATTGGGTATCAACACTCGGAACCTCCCCTCCCTTTAATATATAAGTGTCCTAACAACCCCCCTACCCCCTCATTTCCGTCTACCCTCTCCCTCACATCTCTCTCTCTAAACTCACTCCAAAACCCTAGCCGCCTCTCCACCCTCTGCCCTGAGCCGCCGCCGAAAATCGCCTACGGCGGCGGCGACGCCTAAATCCACCCTATCCACTCCCCCACACCTTCTAAACTTCACTATACTAATCAAACCCCCCAAAACTCCACACAAAAAAACCTAGTAGTTCTAAGATCCAAAACCTCAGAAAACCTAGCCCGGCCATGAGCTGCTGCCGGAAATCGCCTACGGTGGCGGCGGAACCCTAGATCTACCCAAACTCACACCCTAGAACCCCCACACCCTCTAGAACCCCACCAAACCAACCGATCACCCAAAAACCCCACCAAGATCCTTAGATCTTAGATCTAAACCCCAAAAATCCTAGCTCCGCCACTAGAAATCGCCTACAATGGTGGCAAAGCTATAAATCCACCCAAAAATCTTCTCTATAACCACCGCATCCCTTAGAACCCTATTATACCCAAAGATCCCAAAAATACCCCATCAAAAATCCTAGATCTGAGTTTTTTCAAACCCTAGATCTGCTCCCCCCTTTGGTTCCACCTAGCTTGTCTAAAAATCATCCTTCCAAGATTTCCCATCACGGGTCTCAGATTCCAGATGCGAGTCTTGGCAAGAGGATTTTTAACAACTAGATCCCTTTTGCACAAAACAGTTCGTTAGGTATAATTTCTTTTTCCTTTTTCCTCTTCTGTTTTCCTTTATCTTTATTATTATGTATTCTGTTTTTATTATTTTTATGTTTATTTTCCAGTGCTACTATTTTTACTTATTGTCTATTAATATTTAAATTAATTAAATAGTCTTAATTAGGTTAAAGTAAATCAGTAATTAGTAGATGCATATTTGGGTAGTTTGTCTTATTAGTGTTAGGAATTGGGTTTCACTGAAGTGATCCATTCAACTTAGCCTAAAAAATTAGGCATCTCTGTGATAGACAGGCACATAGCTTTGGTAAAGCTTAAGATCCCAAGGTCTTTCAGACCAAGAGTCACACGACTCAGGCCCAGAATCAAACCTGGTTCTAAGGCAATTTCAAAACCATGAAGGGTTATTTTGGGAATTTTAATTTGAAAAAATCTTCAGTAGATATTAGGAAGTTTCTAGAAAAGGGACAACTGTCCCAATCTGAGTAAAAAAAATAAGGATAAGATCTCAAATATCTAGAAATTGGACAGTTGTCCATTTTCTATGATAAAAAGATACCAGAAATTGGACTGCTGTCCACTTTTCTGTTTGGGAAAGATGTATTTTCTCTGATTTTTAGGGAATGCTGGCATATTCCTTTTGTACCTTGATCCTTATCCATTTTTACTCCCTCACTCTATATAAGAAGTCACTTTTCTTTATTATAAAGACAAATAGGGATAGACACGAAAACACCTATTCACCACACAAAAATTTTTCCTAAAAAAGGTTGAGTCTGCACTGCCTTAAGCATTTTCTTCTGGAAAACCAGCCTTGGTTATTTCAGAAACAAAAATACATTACTTTCCTGTTTTCAAAATCTTGTTGTTTTCCCTACTCTACTGGGTTGTCAAGTTTGAGTTGAGAACTTTTGGTTTTCTGCTTGGTTCATTGTTGCTGCCTTTACTTCAAGTTTTCAGAGACTTATTTTCTCTATTTGTTTGTTTTCTTGCTTCTATCAAGGTACTATTCTTAACAATGTAAAGTTTAATTTCATTATTATCATGACTATGATTTTGCTGTTTATCAAAACTTTATGTTTTGTTTGAATATGGTCTTGTGCATGAGTTAAATTACTGCATAAATCATGTTGGTTAAAATTGTTTTAGGTGGAAGTTGTGTGTAAATTCACGTAAAATTAGTCTTTTACATTGTTTATGTCATTTAAGTTATATTAGCCTTATGTTAAAGTGTTCTGAAAGTTGCAAAAATCTATTTAAAGCTTCATATATTCATGCTAAAAGGATTATATCCAGAAGATCTATACATTTCTATGTAATAGTAGAAACAAAAGCAACACATTTCTTAGAAACTTGTTAGAGTAGTAATAGGTAGATTTATTATCATTAAGGAATTAAACTCATTGTTTAGTTAGTAAGATGTAATAATTTAGTTCTTTCTATATTTTCTTGTACAATGCACTAGTTTAATATATTAGTAGCTTTACTATGTTGTTTAAAACAAAACAATTAAATATAGTAATTCCAATTCGTTAGTTTTTAGATCATGAAAAACTGAGTTTTACAAACAAATTGGACGACAAGCCTAATACATTTTCAGGCCCAAATCAATTGGGTCCTATGGAATTGTACTTTTAGGTCTGCTAAGTAAACTAAGCCGATAAATCAATCAAACTATTATTCTGAGGTTTCTTATACACAAATGGTTAAATTTATTGCTTTTAATACCGTTATAAAAATAAAAACCAAAAATGCTTAGAAAGTAAAATTGGGTCTGATTTTTCGAATAAATAACTTGTTCTGTTTATTTCTTATATCTCTTGACAACATATTTTCAAACATAATAAAATATAAGTGAGATCCTATAATTGCTATCACAGAAATAAACCACAAAAATTTCGATTTTAAACTCATGCAAATAAAATGTGCATTGAGCCAGATTCATTTGAGCTCGATCATTATCAGGCCCAAATCATCTTTGATCAATTTCATTTAGCTGCTAATAATATGCATCTTGGGCCAGAGTTCATTTGGGCTCAGTTATTACTAGGCCTAAATCATCTTTGATTAATTCCATTTAACTGCTAATAATATGTGTCTTGGGCCAGAATTCATTTGGACTCACCCACTATCAGGCCCAAATTCTCTTAATTATGGACCTGTTTGGCAGCTAATACGTAAGTTGCCCCATTTAATTAAAATAAATGTCTCACATAGTATTGGACCTTCACACCTAGTTATGAGACATAGGGCATTTAACATAAAGACATAATGGTAGCCTTAGGTGCACTTATAATGAACTAACTATTACAATTATGTACACATACATGTCACATAGCTGTGATGACAAAAACAAACCAAGGTACACGTTCGCGTGACCATGGTCAAACATTCTTAGTGAAGTGAAACGTCTTAATCAAATACTTGTAGAAATGCTTTTAGGCACGGTTTTTCTTAAACTACTATTGTGATTGCGTACATGTTCGCGTGACGTGATTATGATTTTTTTCAAATAAATTCAAGGTACGCGTTCACGCGACTTTGACCAAACTTTTCTGAAATAAACTAAGCGTTGTGAATTGTGTACACGTACGCGTGACATGATTCTTGACACACCAAACTAAACGAGTATATGTACACGTATTTCTTTAAATACGAATAATCGAGTAATTAGAAGCGGTAAAAGGTAAAATACACATAGGTTCTAAAATGATTAATTAGATAAAATAAGCCAAGTAGAAATTATTAAGCGACCATGCTAAAACCACGGAACTCGGGAGTGCCTAACACCTTCTCCCGGGTTAACAGAATTCCTTACCCGGTCTTCTGATTTCGTAGACTTTAAACAGAATCAAAATTTTCTCGATTTGAAATTTTAAAATTAAATGGTGACTCGAAACACCGTAAATAAATAATTTCGAGTGGCGACTCTTAAGTAAATAAAAATAATCCTAATTCGAATAATGTTACTTTAATTGAAAAAATTCTCTATATTTCCTTTCGGGAAAAAGAAGGTGTGACATACTTCTTAAAACTGATCAATGACAAGTGTTAATTATCTCTTATTTGTACTTGTCAATAAGACCTTTAGTGTGAAATGAGTGGACTCTACATGTTCAAGTTTTTCGGAAAACCAGTCCAAATTTACCCTTACCCTCGGGTTAAAGTTCCGTTATGGGTCAGAGGCCAAAAACAAGAGTAAGAGACTAGCAAAGAAAAGACATATTAAACACGTTCATATATACTAGTAAAATAAAAATAAAAGAAAAGGATGCTAGAAACAAAAAAGAAAAAAAGCCTAAATAATAAGATATAAATCTATTATTAGGATATTCTTCCTTGAAAAATTAATTTCAATTAATTTCTTGTCTTGAAAGAACCCAAAATATTTCTCGGTCTTGGCAACACCTCAAATTTTCAAAAAGGTGCTTTGTTGACCAAAAAGAAAAGGCAAAATACTTTAAGACCCCCCTCAACTTGACATACTTACAGTCTTAAACTATTTGTAGTCTTAATTACCCCCTTCAACTTGGCCTTTTGAGAGCCATTAACCCCTTGGATGCTGATGTGGCAAAGAGTGTGGCTGTACTCGTCTGCCACGTGAATTTTTCTGTATATGTGACTTTTTTTTAAATAAAATATATTTTTACCTTCTTAAGTATGTTATTTTTTGGATAATTTTTTGAATACAATTTATAATAAAACTTGGATAGAACTATATTATTTAGGCTAAATTTTTTTATTTGGCTAAAAATAATAAAATTTTAGTTAATCTTTTTTTGAATTTGATATGAAAATAAAGATTTATACAGTTCAAATAAATAGTCGTGTGTATCATTTTTTATAACTTTTTAGATGCTTTGACTATTTATTTCAATTGACTATTTATAACATATACTCATGATAGTTATCTCATACTTTTTTGTTATTATTTTTTCTTCTTGTAATCCTTTTGTCATATCAAGGATTTATATTTGTACTTACAATTATCAAAATCTCAGTTTGGTTTGTTTTCTTAGAGATCCAGATTAATTGGTTTAGTTATTTTGAAATTTCTGTTTAAACCATCTTCTGATAAGAAATAATAGACTTCTAAATAAAATATTTATGTCAAATTGCCTAATTACCTCATTCCCGTTACATTCAAACCAAACCAAAAAATTGAACCGGAGTTTTCATTATCCAATTCGAAGTGCCTGGTGTCAGAAGAAACAAAAAATCATGCGCATTTTTTTTATAACTTTTTAGATGACTTGACTATTTATTTCAATTGTATAAATCTTTATTTTCAGGTCAAATTCAAAAAAGATTAACTAAAACTTTATTATTTTAGCCAAATAAAAACATTTAACCTAAATAATGTAGTTCTATCCAAGTTTTATTGTAAAATATATTCGACAAAAATTATACAAAAAAATAACATACTTAAAAAGGTAAAAATATATTTTATTTTTTAAAAAAATACCACATATACAGAAAAATCTACGTGGCATGCGAGTGTACCCACACTCTTTGCCACATCAGCGTCCAGGAGGTAATGACTCTCAAAAGACCAAGTTAAAGAGGATAATTAAAACCACAAATAGTTTAAGATTGTAAGCAATAATCCGTATCAAGTTTAGGAGGGTGTTAAAGGTATTTATCCAAAAGAAAATGCTTTTGGTCTCCACAAGCTTTGCCCAAACAGGTTCTTAATCTCAAAAATTACAGTCGGATTCCGGAAGGGAAGAAACAGTGGAAGTTGTCTTTTTTGAAAGAAACGTCATCCAAATGCAATTTTATTGCAAAAAGCAAATAATTCTGTCCAGAAACTTTCAAACACTTAAAATTACGTTTAACATGTTACACTAACTTTTTGAGAAAGAGTTCATCAGAAAAAAAGAGAGCCAACATATAAATTAAAAGACTGAAAACAGCTTTTGCATAAACGAATGGCCTTTGTGCTACTCATATTGCTCCATGAAATCATCGTTGAACTTTTTGAAACTAGCCATTATTGAAGGCATTTCTTCTTCAGCTGGCAAGATAGTTGTTCGTAGGTGGAACACCCTACATACAGAAGCACCCTCAAATTACAACTGATTGGAGGGTTACAGAAATTTAACACAGCTTCAATTTTGGGCACGAATTGAGGATATTCGAGAACGGATTGAGATTTTGATAGAGAGAGTAAACTCACCCTTCCTTTTGACCAAACCCTGAACCGGGGACAGTAGAGATGCCCGTCGCTTCCAACAGCTTGAGACAATAGAAAACATCAGGAGCTTTCCCGAGCTTCTTTGCAGCGTCTATCGCCCCACGAGGCAATTGTATTTGCGGGAAGGAATACATAGCACCTGTTTAAATATTTCATTGCAAATTAAATGGGTGGTCGTTTAACTTTAACATAATACAAAGACCCGCTAGACATGACTTGCCTTCAGTGAAGTTACAAACCACATTTCTGCAGCTATTGAACCCGTCCGTCATTATATGCGCCCTCCTCCTTAGTGACTCAAGGATGCCTTTGCTGCAACAAGTATCAACTATTATTTGTGATTCAAGAGTGTCTTTTTGGTTGCATGTATATTAAGAAAAACAGTATTGAAATCCAATTTTTATCCAAAAGCTCTAAACCATATTCTACGAATCCACTGAAAAGAATGGTACTTCCATCTCTTATTCCAACAACTTCACATCAGATGCCAGAAGAGTTACCTTTCTCTGAAAAATTGATCATATGAGATATCTCCGGGCTTAGGCGGGTTTGCCATTAATCCCAACTGTCGAAAGAAAAGAATACAAGCTTTCTTGTCAGAAGAAGGTTTACAATCAAAAGAGTAAACTGGACGTAACCTTTAGATAACATAATATAATAAGGTAAATACTTGATGTCCGAGAAAAGTTAATTGCTAAATTCAAATCACAATAATATTTCCTTGTCAGAAGCATAAATCTTGGAAGAAATGAATAAAAACTACTCACAAATATCTGTGCAGGTACATTTGGACTGAGCGATATCGAAGCAACCTTGTATATCTCTTCAACAGACTGCAACATCAAATGAGAGAAAGGCCATCACTCATGAGTACATAGATTCTTGGGATATAACATGACCCTCAAACGTTTTATAAGATGGAGCATTTTGGAGTAGCTCAAAATAGTGTCTAGTTAAAAAGAATGTCATTTGATCTAACATATTCCCATTTAAATTGTGGCATATCCACTAAAAATCAGGTTCATTTCTCCACACCACAATAAACAAGAAAGTGCCTAATTTAACCCATAAGAACTTTGCCTATTTAAACCATAAAAAACAACTTGACAGAGGGATAATCACTTTACTAGAAGCAAGATCGACCAGTAAACTTTCATCTTTGAATTCGAATTGGGAACGGCGAAACAAACCTTGGGAGGAATGTTGGTCATCTCAAAGTATCCACCACGCTGTCCACATTCACCCCAATAACCTTTAGAGACCGTATGAAATGAAACGAGCTGAAGCTCCTTGCTTATGGGTGGACCCATATCCATTAAAACCTGAGAATTTTGGTGAACAACATGAAATGTTATTTAAGATCTAATAATATTATTATAATAATCAAGTACAGAATAATATGTATACCTTTCTTGCACTTATGAAAGGATGCTCATCTTGGTAAATATTTTGTTGATAAACTTCATCTCCAAGTAATACCAAATTTTCTTGGTAACAGAATTGTAATATTTGTTTAACATTTGCTTCACTAAGACATTGTCCAGTAGGATTTCCAGGGTTTATAATCACCATTGCGCGTACCTAGGAAAAATTGAAGATATAAGTTGTTTGCAGGTCATAGTTAGAAATGCCTGAGTACAATGAAGAGCACAAGATGCAGTACACCAACTCAAGTGAAAAAGTATTCCCGCCTCTCCATTGCTTTCATACAAAAATGTATCAATGTGAAAGGAAAGCCCCATAAAAAAAGCTTTTTCAAGTTTTGGCAGTCCCGGAAAATATTTGTTTGTGGTTAAGTCCCGAATATGCTGTAAAGGTCCCCTTTCTACTAGGTATGGATTCAGGCACAGTCTAAAAGTCACTCAAATTGCGTCTTACCAAAGTATCCCTCGGTATTCCACAGAATCATACAGGTGACGATGTGTGCTGCAAATATCTGGAAAGCAAAATTAAGGCATACTCACAGTTACTCCATTCTGTCGGGCTTGTCCAATAGATTGCCGAAGGTCATTGATATCAAGACCCCAGTCTGCAGCCTCTTCAAGATAGTATGGAACAAGAGAACCCCCATACAATGATATTGTAGCGGAGTATAGTGGATACTGTGGAACTGGGACCAATACCTAACAATAGATTTGTACCCGTAAGGAATATATACTACACCTAGAACCTGGAAGTATCAACAGAAAAGACTGGTCTATCTATCCTTGATTTTTTTTCCGTTTATATTGGTTACCCCATCGTTGGGCCCCCGAATGATGGTATGTAAGATCTGCATTATTCCTTTGCTGGCACCGTCAGTTAGAAATATGAGCTCTGGATCACTGTCAAGGGTACCAGAATTGTAAGCTCGATAACTAAAATCGAAGTCATAGAAAAGAGAACCAGTTAAAATGAAAAAGCAATATAATAACCTTGGATATCCATCACGTCTCTCAATGAAATCTGCAATTTCTTTCCTTACACCAGGAATGCCACGGGAGTCACTATAAGCACCTAATTGATCAGCAGTATAAAGATATCATTTCTCAAAACAAAAGATCATACAACTGTCAGAAAATTGGGGCAAAAACATGCTGGGGGACTCGTAACAACAATATAGACAAGTAGTTGCTAATGGATAGAGCTCAAGAAGCACGGATGATAAATGCAACGGTTTCTATCAACGAGATAATAGATCAGGATTTTAAGAACATAAGGAGGAACAATAAATTAAATGTGCAAAAGGAGAAAATTCTGATATACATAATCGGGTGTTTATTCAAACACAAGCAAGGGGGAAGAAAGAACTGAAGGGATTGCAGACAGGAAACACACAGGCATAACAAGTAGAGAAGGCAACACAAGATGGATCCATTTCTGTAACAGAACCGCAAGAAATTACTCATTTCCCACAGTTATGTAGTGTAAGTGAGAAAAGATACCTAGACCTCCAGAATTCAATGAAAGATAATGTTTAGCCCTTGCAATTGCATCAGCAGGGAATAAGAGTCCAACATTAGGATCATCCAGTAAAAATGGAGCTTGGCACAGAGCAATAACCTGAAATAGAGAGTCCCAAGGCTTTTAAATGTACAAAACCATAAATAACATCTCCTAGAACGGACATTCGGCAAATGCAACAAACCTGACGCGGAAATGTCAGCGGCTTCTGTCCAAGGGCGTGAGGGTTACCTACATTTGTGAAAATAATCTGCAGAGTAAGAGGAATCATCAGATAGTTACACAAGCTCTCTCTCAATTCACTAATTGTGAAATGCGCGATTCTTTGAGTTGCCAATACTTGCCTAGCAACATGTCTCCTGATGGTTTCATCTGTACTACTCCCACGAGATTTATCAATTATACAACTCTCTTGGTTAGAGAATTCTGGAATAGACCACTTCATACTGTAAATGACCAAATTGTCCACTGATGGCTTCATATATCAGCATTGTGTATTCATAAAAGAGCTTGTACTGTATCAGCATACTAGATCCAAATTTTACACATGATCAACTCTATGATCTTACAGATTCCCATATATGAGATTTAATAGAGCTGGGCATGGGCCACTAAATTCCAAAATTTCGCCAACTGTATTTGATGCCAACTATTGCCTAAATCAGGATTTCCAATGTCGATAAGAATTCTAGTGCCACACACACACACACACACAACAAACACACAAAAAGACTTCTCAAGCACAAAAGCATAATTAACGAGGATGAATAGAACCAATTAAGACTAAAAAGTTACTAGAATCCTACTGGAACATCAAATTATGAGAGATTGAATTAGCGGATTAAAAGCTATAAAATGTCTGAATGTAAATAACATGACATGAGTAAAACTCAAAATCCTTACCTTCTTTCCTTCCTTCTGAAGTTGAGAAGCTCGAAGGTAGAGCTCACCTCTGACAGCATACTGACACTTCTTGACATTTTCATTCAGATTCTCATAATCCAACGGCTTAGACGACATTTTAAACAGTTAGAGCAGCTCCTTAACCTAGAATTATAGGAACAAATTATGAGCAGTAAAATGAAGAAAAGCAGCCAATGATAACACTTCTCAAAAAATAATTACCTCAACAACCGTAGCTCTTGAACAAAGGAATTCAAAATCAAAAGAACAATGAGTTCGACACGGAAAGAGAAGAAAGACAACAACTATAGTTACATGACTTCATGTGTATGCCGTGGGTACTTTTTGTCATATGTATTCCACGTGGCAGGCATGCAGTATGTGATAGCATCAGATGAAGTAATGGGATCACAAGTGACACTCTGCCAGTTCATTTCCTCTCTTGGCTTGAGATGTGTGCCCGTTCAAATGTGCTCTTTATCGTTTGAAAAAAATAAATAAAAATTATGTGCTCTATCATCGAAAAGTTTCCTCAAGGCTTCTTATAACTCACATGCCTCTTTGTGAGTGGAGTCAAGGACCCGTCAAAATTTCTTATTTTAATAAGATCGGGTTATTTGCCCCGACATAATAAATATATTTATGATTCGTGTCGTTCGATCCTTGATAGTGCGTATATCTTATGGAATCGGGTTGTTCACCTCGACAGAATTATATATCACACTCTCATGGGAACGAACCGTTCGCCTCGATGATATACTAAATGTATCTATGGTTATATACAAGAACATGATGGGATCGGACCGTACACCTCAACATTTTTATAAAACACTCTTGTTCAAATGTGCTCTCTATGCAGGGGTGGCTCGATATAAGGGGAGGCCTAAAGCCGAGCTTTAAAAAGAGGCCTTAAATAGTTTTTAAATTTTTTTAAATTTTATTTGTAATTTTACTTTTCTGGATTTTAAAATGACTAATTAAAATTTTAATTAATTTCTTTTAATAATTATTTTTTCCGATTAATAATAAAAATAATTTATCTCTTTTGAGATGTTGTTGGTCTTACGTAAGATTTTGATTAATTTCAATTTTGGAATGTAACATTTTCTCTTTGTTAAAAAATTATCTTTTTGAAATTGTATTAAAGTTTCAATTCTCTTCTTTCGTTCTTTTTAATACCCCACCAAACCAAGAAAGCTTCGAATCTGCGTAGCTGAGGACGGTCTGGGCCAAATCTGCATTGCTTCAACCATTTTGGATCCACCTTGATCCCCTCACCCGATACTATGTGACCCGAAAATGCCACTGAGTCTAGCCAGAACTCACACTTTGAAAATTTTGCATATAACTTCTTTTATCTCAAGATCTAGAGCACTGTCCTCAGGTGCTGCTCATGATCCTCCCGGCTCCGGGAGTATACTAGAATTTTGTCAATAAACACAATGACGAAAGAGTCAAGATAAGTTCGAAATACACTGTGCATCAAGTGCATGAATCTTCTAGGGCGTTGGTCAACCCAAATGACATCATAAGGAACTCGTAGTGACCATACCGAGTCCTGAAAGAAGTCTTCAGATATCTGGCTCCCAAATCTTCAACAGATGATAGCCTGAACGCAAGTCATCTTGGAAAACACTCTGGCACCCTGTAACTGATCAAATATGTCATCAATACGAGGCAATGGATACCTGTTCTTCACTGTAACTTTGTTCAACTAGCGGTAATCAATACGCATCCACATAGAACCATCCTTTTTCTTCTTCTTCAGAAAGAAGACTGGAGCACCCCAAGGCGACACACTGGGCCGAATGAAGCCCTTATCAAGCAACCCCTGTAACTGCTCATTTAACTCCCTTAACTTAGGCAGAGCCATATGATATGGAGGAATAGAGATGGGATGAGTGCCCGGTAACAAATCATAAGCAAAGTTGATGTCTCTATCAGGCGGAATACCCGAAAGATCTGCCGAAAATACAGCTGGAAAGTCCCTCACTACCGAAACTGACTCAACAATAGGAGTACCAATGCTGACACCTCTTACATAAGCTAGATACACATCACACCCCTTCTCAGCCATACGCAGAGCCTTTAAAAATGAAATAACTCTGCTAGGCACATAATCTAAGGTACCTCTCCACTCTAACCGTGGTAATCTTGGCATAGCCAGCGTCACGGCCTTGGCACGACAATCAAGAATAGCATAATGGGGCAACAACCAGTCCATGCCCAAAATAATATCAAAGTCTACCATACTAAGCAATAATAAATCGGCTCTGGTCTTAAAATCGCTAAGAACAACCAAAGACGACCGATACACACAGTCAACAACAATAAAATCTCCTACAGGTGTAGACACATAAACAGGAGAACTTAAAGAATCACGGGATACACCCAAATACGGAGCAAAATAAGATGACACATAGGAATAAGTGGAGCTTGGATCAAATAATACTGATGCATCTCTATGACAGACCGGAACAATACATATATTGACAGAGTCGAATGCAACTGCCTCCTTCCAAGCAGGAAGAGCCTAATATCTAGCCTGGCCTCTCCCTCTAGGGCGACCTGTACCTGCCCAACCTCCACCTCGATCTAGTTGAGTAGGTGGAGTGGTAGCTGGAGCAGTAACCATAGCCTGAGGACCGGGTGGAGCACGTGGTGCCTAAGTAGTCTATGAAGGTGCACCCTTCCTAAGTCTGGGGCAATCCCTCACCATATGGCGAGTGTCACCACACTCAAACCAAGATCTCGGAGGACGTGGGTGTTGTGGGTGTCTTGGGCCAGATCGGCTAGACTGACCACTGAAAGTACCCTAGGTAGGAGGTGCACTAGACAATGGCGGTGCATAATAAGGAGCATGGTGCCTAGCTCCTAGGAGTGGACGGAATACCGCTGGAAGCCAGAAGTGCTGCATGAACAGGGAGACTCACATAGCCCCTACCCTGATGAGTTATAGCTGGGGCACGAGTACCACTATAAGTGCCAGACTCTCGAGACCTCTTGGTATCTCTCTCTCCTCTCTCTCCTGAATCAACATACCCTCCAATCTCCTAGCAATCCCCACTACCTACTGGTATGTGCTGTCTATCTCCAACACTCGAGCCATGCTAAATCTGATACTGGGGTTGAGCCTGTCGATAAATCGAAGGACTCGCTCTCGAATTGTACCAATCAAATTTGGTGCATGCCTAGCCAAATCACTGAGTCGAACCACATACTCTGACACAGTCATAGAACCCTGGCGCAACTGCTCAAACTCTGTACACCATGCATCTCTAAGACTCTGGGAATATATTCCCTCAAGAACATATCCGAGAACTGAGTCCAAGTGAGTGAAGTTGCCTCGGCCGGACTACCCAACTCATAAGCACGCCATCACTGGTAAGTCACTCCTCTAAGCTGGAACGTGGTGAAGGAAACCCTACTAGACTCTGCAACACCCATAGGACAGAGGATACTGTGGCACTCCTCAAGAAAATATTGGGCATCCTTTGACGCCAAGCCACTGAAGGTAGGAGGGTGGTACTTCTTATACCTCTCAAGCCTGAGCTCCTCCTCCTTAGAAACTGCTGCCCTAGCCTAGGCCGAATTGGGGCTACCGACTGCACTAGTATGACCTCTTGAACCTGGTCGACCTAAACCCGCTGCTCTGGGGTGCAGGCGACGGGAGTTTGTGCTCCTCCCTTAGCCTGAGATGTAGCAGGAGCAAGTGGGATCAACCCTGCTTGAGCTAAGGTGACGAACATGCTAAAAAACTGGGCGAGGGTCTCCTGAAGAGCTGGTGTAGTAACACGCATCTCACGTGCCTGCGCTCTGATGGGAGCTACTTGTGGCTCTTCTGTAGCAACTCGTACAGGTGCCCTGGCTGCCCCACATGGACGTCCTTGGGCTGTACCCCGGCCTCTCGTGGCTCTAGCAGGGGGTGCAGGTGTGTGGTCATCTATTCTGGTTGTACGTGTCCTCACCATCTGTGAGAGAATAGGAAGACAGAAGTTTAGAATCGTGAAGTCAATAATTTTGCACTACAAGGAATCAAAGAAGTAAATTTTTCGTAACAGTTCCATAGCCTCCCGAAGATAAGTACAAACGTCTCCGTATCGATCCACGCGACTCCACTAAATCTGCTTGTGACTCATAACACCTATGAACCTAGAGGTTTGATACAAACTTATCACGACCCAAATTTCCCTCCGTAAGATGTCGTAACGACACCTAGTCTCTAAGACTAGGTAAGCTTAACAATTGCGAAATAACTGAAATGATAACTGAAATAACGAATAAAATTCAACAGATATATACATAACTGAAAACCACTGCTCATCATGTATAAGTAAAATTACAACTCAGAGTAAGAGAAACTCCCAAAACCCGGTAGTCACAAGCCACAAGCTCTAAAGAAGTACTAAATGTCTCTATACATCAACGTCTAAGAGAATAAGAAAGACAATATAATAAGGATAGAGTGAGGAATATGAGGTATGCGGTCGCTGGCAGATATACCTTGAAGTCTCCAGGAAGTAGCACACTGTCTCTACTATCGAGGCTGGTAAGATGTACCTGGGTCTGTACAAAAAAATATGTGTAGATCCTTAGTATGAGTACACCACAATGATACCTAGTGACTGCCAAGCCTAACCTCGGTAGAGTAGTGATGAGATTCGGTCAGGGCCCTACTAGGATATAACAAATAAGGCATAAGATGAAATGATAAAAATGAATGGCAGATAAGTGAAGCAGTAAGAATGTACGGAAAGGCAACATCACAGGAAAACAAGTAGATAATTACAACACATAAGGAAAAGAACATCTTACAAGTTAAGGAACAACAACAAAAACCAAAACAACAAGAAAAGGAACTCAACAGGGGCTCTCCCGAGGTACTCCTCGTAGTCCCAAAAGTAAATATCTCACAACGGCACGGCAGAAACCTCGTGCAACAACAACAATCGCATGACAAAAACCTCGTGCCAATAACACCCGCACAGAAGAAACCTCGTGCCAATAACACTCCGCACGGAAGAACCCTCGTGCCAATCACACTCCGCACAGAATAAATGTCATGCCAATAACACTCCATACGGAAGAAACCTCGTGCCAATCACCCAACAATCAACTCAGCAAGAATCACAAAATAATCAACACGTATTGAATGAAATAATGATATTACAAGCAAGGAAATACTACAGTTAAAGAACAAACACGAAAACCAAGGAAAAATAGGTAATCCAACTAAGTGTGTTATACAAATAACAATTAAGAGATTAGACATGTAGACATGTGAACTGAGGCTAATCATGATGACTACACGTACTAGGATAACTTGGTAAAGGCATAGAAAGGAAACTAATTAGCAAAGAACGAAATTTCAGCATTTAGCCCGTGTACGCACTCGTCACCTCGTGTACACGGCACTTACATATCACAAAGTGTTACAACAGTACCAAATCCTAAAGGTATTTCCCCCACACAAGGTTAGATAAGTCACTTACCTCAAACCAAACTCAATCATTCAACAAGAATGCCTTTCCCTCGACTTTTCGAGTCCGAACGACCCAAATCTAGCCAAAAACAATTACATACTATAAATATAACTACAAGAAACTAATCTAATTAATGAAATAAAGATTTTAACAAGAAATTAGAAAATCGCCCCTAAAAGTCGACTCATGCCCACGTCTCGGAATTAGGTAATATTCATAAAATCCAAACACCCGTTCAACCACGAGTTCACCCATACTAAAATTACTCATATCCGATACCAAAACCTCGGTCAGAACCTCGAAATTCGGCCTAAGAACCTTACATCTTTTCCCCCAATATTACAATCCAAATCCTTAATAAAATGACAAAATTAATGATAGATTAGTAGAGCATAATAAAAAATGAGTCAAGAAGATTTTCCCAAATTTTTCCTCTGAAAATTCCCTAAAATCTCGCCTCAATTCGAGCTCTCTATTTCAAAAGATGAAGAAAATGGCAAACCCCCGATTTTAAACCTTCTGCTCAGCACTTTCTGCTTTTGCGGTCCAAAATCCGCTTCTGCGGTGAAATCTATGCATCTGTGGAGTTCACTTAAACTCCCAGATATCGCATGTGCGCACCACCATCCGCATCAGCGGACACGCTTCTGCACCCTCTCGTCCGCTTCCACGGAAGCCTTGGCCACCTTAGTTCCTTCACTCTCCGCTTATGTGGTCACCCTTCAGAAGGAGCAACTCTGTTTCTGCGGCCTTCACGTCACACCTATGACCACTAGCCAATCCCCTTCCAGGCCGCACCTGCGATCTATTTCTCGCTTCTGCGAGCTCGCACCTGGATGAGGACTCTACAGGTGCGATTACACCAGCAGATGCCTAACTTCATCAATTCACTCTAATCCAAATTCAATTCATTAACCACCCGAAATCCACCCGAGGCCCACGAGACCTAGAAAAGTTACACCAACAAGTCCTAAAACATCATAAGAACTTAGTCTAGCCTTAAAATCGAATCAAACAACACTAAAAATATGAATTGTGCATCGATTCAAGCCTAATGAACTTTATAACTTCAAACTTCTACATCCGATGTCGAAATCTATCAAATCATGTCCGATTGACCTCAAATTTTGCACACAAGTCACATTTTACATTACGGACCTACTCCAACTGTCGGAATCAGAATCCGACCCCGATATCAAAAAGTCCACCCCCAATCAAACTTCCCAAAAACCTTCCAATTTTCCAACTTTCGCCAATTAACGCTGAAATGACCTATGGACCTCCAAATCAACATCCGAACACACTCCTATGACATCACCATATGGAGCTGTTGGAACTAACGAAACTCCATTCCGGAGTTGTCTTTATTCAAGTCAAACTACGGTCAACTCTTACAACTCAAACTACAAACTTAGGGAGTATGTGTCCAATTCAACTCCGAAACTCACCTGAACCCGACACCAAGCACCCCGACAAATCAAGTAAGCATAAAATGAATCATAGGAGAATATAAATAGGGGATCAGGGCTAACACTCTTAAAACGACCGTCCAGGTCGTTACATCAGACCTTCTTAGTCAAAGCACCTTTTTGATTACCGACCAACATCAGTCGGTAATGTGGACCCATATTTTTAAATTTTAATAAATATATTTTTTTATTTAAAATATTTTGTAAAATTTATAGTTAAATCTACCGACCAAAGTATGTCGGTTATTGCAGGAAAGATTTTACTGACCAACTTTGGTCGGGAGATGTAATTTATGGAAAATAACCGACCAACTTCGGTCGGTTCATAGGTAAAACATGGTCAAACTTTTGAACCACATTAAAATTTACTATCTAAATAATATAAATGTAATCCGTTAACACTTTATTTTGTAATACAAATAATGAATACACTAACATATACTATAACAAGCTATATATAGTTAAAGTATTACAACAAAGTGTGTGTGTGTGTGTCTACAAGTATAACCGTATCTAAGAACGCGAAGCGCTAAGGCCAAAGGATCGAGTTCTTTTGGGGATAGACTTGTGAAGAGGAAATAATCTAATTAGTATATATAATTGATCATCATCAAATATATCTATTTGTAAATTGATTCATCGACTTATAACTTACTTAGATGCATTGATGAATATTAATAACAAAATATCTCGACCTATATCGATTAATATTAAAAATAAAACGTCTCGACCTATATCGATTAATATATGCCATGCATTATTAGTGATGAATGAACGAAATATAGAAGAATTAATACTAAACATCTTTGACATGTATATATGGATCACAAATTAAAGAAACAAAAGAAGTTATTAGCATTAAGTAAACGAGTTAATATAACAATCGACTAAATATATTTAAAATAGAATAATATTGGTTTATCAATTCATCAATTGATAAAGTTTGTACATAGTAATGTATGTGATTTATCATCAATTACAATATAATGTATGTGTGTGTGTGTGAAATTACTCATATACTTAATTATAACTTAGAAAATTAACTTAATAGATGAATACATAAGGTACAACCTCTTGACCAATATTTATGAATCTATATGGTTTGTAATTAGTTATAAAATGAATTAATATACAAGACGAAATGTGGAATTCGAATAAATTAAACGTCTCATATATATACCTTTTTATTTTTATTTTTTATGATTGATTAATTACATATATGTGTGAATAAAATATATTCTTATAATTCATTAAAAGTAATTAGTTAATATAATTATTTATAAAGATTTTATAATTATTTATAGTAAATATATATGTTAATAAAATAAATGCTTATTGTTTATAGTTTATAATATTTTATGAAATAAAAACACAAAAAAATATTTTTTAAAAAAAAAATAACCGACCGAAGTTGGTCGGTTAATGGTCAAATACAGTCAATGCATGGTCACTTAGTGTACCGACCGACTTTACCGACCAATGTTGGTCGGTAATTCTAGTTCCAGATCCCAAATACGAGATTTCCCCCTCATTTCTCTTACTCTCTTTTCAAAATTTTCTGCCTCCCCACTCTCTTCTCCCTCACACACACAACACCCTTCCCCTTATCCTTCTCTATTTCCCTCACACAAATCTCATTCCCCACCCCATGTGGCCACTGCGCCCATCGCTGCCCGTTGTCATGGCCTCCACTTCCACCCCTCCCCCTCCCCCTCCACATCCTAAAAATTCCAGGTTTCGATTTGAACTTACCTTGTTTGTATTATTTTAATATTTTGTTATGAATTAGTTAATTATTTTATTAATTAATTATTTAAATTTGAATTTTATTGAAATATATGGTTCATGTTAAAACTGAATTGATTATCTAGGGCGTAAATTCAATGTTTAAGTTTGTATTTACTTGAGTAGTTTAGTTAGGAATTTAATGTTTATCTTTAAATTGAATTGTGTTTTTAGGATATTTTTCTTGTGAATTGAACTTTTAGGGTATGAATTGAATTTTTAGGGGTAAGTGTTGAACTTTTCGGATAGCGCTTATGTTGTGTGAGGTTAACTGAATTGATTAGGGTATTAATTGAGTTGTTTAGGGTATGAATTAGACTTTTAGGATATGAATTGAACTTTTAGGGGTAATTATTGAACTTTTTTGATGTGAATTGAACTTTTAGGCATACTTGTTGAACCTTTTGTGTGTAATTATTATAAATTAATTATCTTAATTAACTAAAATATTTTAATTAAATTATAATTATAGAATGAATTAAGTAGTTGTAATACGTATGGAAATATCTCAATTTTTTTAAACATTTGTATAGATGGAACATCGTACTTGGATGTACAATAGGAATTATCCTGATCGGCGGAGATTGTGGGAGGATTTTGTAGAAGGGGTTGATGACTTTATTAGACATAAAATGTCACTTTCATCATACCAAATTGAAGGAGTAATTAGGTGCCTTTGTCAAGTGTGATTGTGTGAAGTTTAAAATCTAGAGGAAGTTAAACTTCAATTTATTGGAAGGGGTTTATAGAGAATTACTTTGAGTGGACTAATCATGGAGAGATCGATGGTAGCCGTGGAATATTTCATAACATGATTGTCGGTGAAAGTAGTAGGTCGGTGGAGAATAGAAATTATGATTCTAGAATTCAAGATATGGTTGCGAATGTTTTTGGGGTGCACTCCGGGGGTGAGCCCAATGAAAATGTTGAACAAACTCCTAACGATGATGCAAAACACTTTTATGAACAGTTAGAGGAAGCTAGTCGTCCACTACGTGAAGAAAGTCTGCACTCTGAGCTGTCTATTGCAGTTAGATTACTAAGTATCAATATGATTGGAATATTTCTCAAGCGGCCATGGACTCTTTCATTGACCTTATGAGTGAACTAGTTGATCCAAATTTCAACTTACATGGTGATTTCTATAATTCAAAGAGATTGGTTTCTAAGTTAGGACTTTCATCGATGAGAATTGATGGTTGCATGTTATATTATAAAGATGATGCAAATTTAGAAATTTGTAAATTCTGCGAAAAGTCTCGTTTCAAGAGTCTTTCCAATGGGGATAGATTCACTGTGAAGGTGATGCATTATTTACCTATTATACCTATGTTAAAGAGGTTATATTCGTCGATGAGTTTTGCTTCTCATATGAGATGACACTTTTAAAATAGAAGACCACCTGATGTTGTGTGTCATCTTTCAGATGGAGAAGCTTGGAAGCACTTTGATAGGACATGTTCAAATTATGCTAGTGAACCATGGAACATTCAGTTAGATTTGTGTGTGGATGGCTTCATGCTTTTTTCTATATCTGCGACACCATATTCATGATGGCTTGTCTTTCTTACACTTTATAATCTACCACCTGAGTTGTGTATGACTAGTCCATATATATTTTTAAATTTTATTATTCCCGATCCACGTAATTTAAATAGTTTGATTGATGTATATTTGAAACCTTTGATTAATGAGCTAAAACAGTTGTGGTATGATGGTGTTGAAACATATGACATCTAAACCAAGCAGAATTTCAAATTGCGTGCTAATTTAATGTGGACTATTAACGATTTCCATGCGTATGGAATGTTGTCTGGGTGGATGACTACTGGGAAGCTAGCTTGTCCTTACTGCATGGAAAATGGTAAAGCGCTCACTTTGAAACATGGCCGAAAGAAATCATGGTTTGATTGTCACGGCCAGTTCTTGCCTGATGATCATGAGTTTAGAAGGATGAAAAATGCATTCAAAAAGAATAAATTGGAATATGATTCGTCACCTTCGATACTTTCAGGTGAGAAAATTTGGGAGAGGGTCCAGAACTTCAGTAAAGTTACTGAGGCTCCACCTTCTAGATTCCCCGGATCTGGTGTTACTCATAATTGGACGAAATAAAGTATATTTTGGGAGTTGCCTTATTGGAAGGATAATCTTCTTTGATACAACCTTGATATCATGCATATTGAGAAGAATTATTTTGATAATATGTTCAACACGATGATGGATGTTAAAGGTAAGACAAAAGATAACCCGAAGGCTAGAATGGACTTACAAGAACATTGCAAGCGACATGAATTGTACTTGCAGACAACGAACGATGGTAAGGTGTTCAATCCCAAAGTAAGTTACACATTTACTTTAGAGGAAAGACGACAAATTTGTGATTGAGTTATGAAATTGAAGATGCCTGAGGGTTATGCGTCGAATATGGGAAAAAAAGTAGATATAAAGGTAGGGAAGTTGAGACATTTTAAAAGTCATGATTGTCATTTTTTCATGGAGACCTTAGTGCCTATTGCATTTTGTGGTTTGCCCGAAAGAATCTGGAAACCCATCATCCAGATTAGTTCATTTTTCAAATACTTGTGTTCTACCACCTCAAGGGAATAAAGTCTAATTCGGATGGATCATAACATTCATGTAACTTTTAGTAAGATGGAAAAGATATTTCCATGTGACTTATTTGATGTGATGGAACACCTTCTAATCCACCTTGTACACGAGGCACGACTTGGAGCCCCTGTTCAATGCAAATGGATGTATCCCTTTGAGAGGTAATATTATAAGTTTGGTGTAATATTCTATTTTTATTTGGATGTTCTTGGCTAGCATGACATTATGTAGGACATGTAACGACCCGACCGGTCGTTTTACTTTCTGGATACCCATTCCCCTAAATAAGACTCACCATATGTGATTTTATTATTTTATGGCTTGCGGGGATGGTTAGTTCGGGATTTGGAAAGGTTCGGGTTTGAAATCGAAACACGTGGTTCCTTGGTTTGGCTTTAAAAGGCTATGTTTGACTTTGGTCAACATATTAAGTAAACTAACTCGGAATTAGGATTTGATGGTTCTAATAGGTTTGTATGATGATATTATACATGGCCGTATGTTCGGATCGGGTTTTGGGTGACCGAGGAGCGCTTCAGCGCTTAATCGTGAAAATTGTCTCATTGAAGGTTTTAAAGTTCTTTAAATTTGGTTTGGAGTAGATTTTGGTGTTTTCGAGGTCCGTTTGGGATTCTTAGCCTGGGAATATTTTCGTATGGTGGTTTAAGATTGCAAGAAAAATTTAGTGTCATTCCGAGAAGTCTAAGTATGATTCGGCGCGTTCGGAGTGATTTGGAAACTTGAAGTTCGCAACTTGATTCAATTTGGTTTTGGGGTGTGATTCTTAGTTTTGTTATTTTACGCGTTTCGAGAGTTCAAGCAGGTCCATATTATGTTTATAGGCATGTGTGTACATTTGGACGGGGTTCCGAGTGGTTCGGGTGTATTTCGGACCACTCGGAACCCTGTCCAAATGTACACACATGCCTATAAACATAATACGGATTCGCAAACACGAAGGACCCACGCGTTCGCGATGAAGAAAATTGGGGTTGGGGAATTATTTTTCTTTGCGTTCATGTCACGAACCAATTTACCCCTCCGCAAGTTGTCGTGACAACACTGTTTAACCAAAGAATTGGATTCTTTGCCCAAAGCTATTTTAAGAAGAACATGGGTTTCTGATAACCAAAGAATAAGATTATAATTTTAGGTAAACTCGTAAATGGAAAGCAGTAAGATGCAAAAAAAGTAAGTATATTGCAATAGTAGTTCGAATGTTTTTTTCTTCCCCCCTTTACAAGTTATATTTTTCTCCTTTGTATAGAGAATTTCCTAATATAACGTCTACCCTTTTCAGTGATTGAGCATTAATGACTAATTATGACTCTAATGTAACGTTACAATGAATGAACCGTAACTGTTGTGTGAATGTTGTGTAACGTATGGATCTCTAATTTGAAGATCTCTGAATCTGCCCTTTATTCTGCCCAAATACACTTTTGACCATGTCTCTTCATCTTCTCAATCAGGTTGAGACTTCCGTAGCTAATTAACCCATGGGTGTGATTTGCCGTGCCTCTTTGCCTCATACCTCTTCATAGAGTCCCGTCTAGCTGTCGTGTCTTCATTACTCCATGTAGACTACTGAATCATCAAGATTTATTACATGTGTGAAGCTCTTTTTTACCAATACAGATAGTCCACCCACTTACTATATATTTATCAATTAATATTTGGTAAGTGGATACTCATTTATGGCGGGAATATTTTGCCGCCGCTTCACTCGAATCATTGCATCTTTTCCTATACGTAAGCGTCTCTTGTCACTTCCATTTAATGATTATGCCACATGGCATTCTTGGGTTGGTTCTGCAATTGTTCAGCGTCTTTTAGGGCTTTCTTGCGACTGCATCAGTCACGAAGTGACATCTTCAATTATGGTTTTCACATCATTGCTTTTTTTTTTTCCATTTTTTTGACGGTTGTCTTCGAGTATAAATACCCCTTCCTTTTCTTTCACGAAAAACTTCTAACTTTCAAACTTTATTTGTAAAGAAATTTTTTCTTTGCCTTTGTAGATATGTCTTTTTCGAACCAATCTAAGAGAGTCATAAACGTTGATGAATTGACACCCTATTCCGCTCCGACTCGGAGTCGGAGGGGTGGTAGAATGAGGAGTTTAGGCTCTACTCCTTCGAGAGGCTCTTCTTCTTCCCAGATTGTTTCCCCTCCTTCTGCTAGGTCTTTAGTCTCTCCAAGAGCTAGGGTTTCCAGGTCTTTGTCCAGGGGTAGAGAACATCACGAACCCCTACGCGAACCACGAGTTGATGAAATCATTCCTGCTGAGTTTACCTTCACTAGGGATAATCAGGTTCTTGTAGACTAGTCGTTATCCCTTGATAGTGTTGATAGGTATCCCATTCTTATTACCGGAGGTTTGATTCCCCTTGTTCACAGGGAATGTTCTTGGGAGTCTGATTTTCCCATTGTTATTCCGAATAGCAATCAAAGAATAACGTCTTACAAGACGAGGCATTATTTTGTTTACACTTACCATTTTACTCTAGGGTTTAGACCTCCTATTGATCCAGTCAGCATCGAATTTTGTCGTTTCTTCAACATTTGCTTAGGACAAGTTGGTCCTCTTGTGTGGCGGGTTGTCGCATGTCTTAGATGTTTAGCTTCTTTAGCCTTGGTTCCTTTCACCTTCACTCAGCTCATTCATCTTTATTCTCCTACCTTATTTCGTCAAGATGTTTTCACTCTGGCTGCTAGGAGCAAAAGAGTGTTGGTAACCCCTGATGGCAATAAGGATAGAGGTTGGTACCTTCGGTATATTGCTGTGCCCACTGCTAGTTTAGTGGGCGAGGAAAATCTTCCCTTCCCTGAGAAGTGGAATCGCGCACATGAGTACATTTTAGCTCACATTTGTTATTTTTCTTCTCTTTGCTTTAAGTGTTTTATTAACACTGTAGCTATTTTCGTCCTCTTTCAGCAATCATGGGTACTGTTTGAGAATGTCTCCGGTATCCGTGATTGGGTAGAAAAGCTGTTGTCGGTTGCTCTATTGGAGGAAAGATCTTGGAAGTACTTCTCCGAGAAGTACGGTTGGAAAGTGAAGACTCATGGTAAGTGAAAATTTTGTTTTCGCTTATTTTCCTTACTCGATCTTTTTTTTCTTCGTTTGTTTAACCTTTTTTTATTTTGACAGGGTTTTCTACTCGGGGGATGTCTGCTGCATCTATTCCGAAGATATCTTTGGATCAGGCCCAGGAGATTATTACTGGTTCCTCTTCTTCCCAGAGGAAAGTTGGTGGGTCTAGGACCTTAGAAGAAGAAGCAGAAGAAGAAGAGGATGAGACCATTTTGGTGCATAGGTCACATAGAAGAAGAGTGGTCTCAGACGATGAGTCTACAGCCATGGCAGTGTCTTTCGTACCTGATGTCAGACCTTCTACCCCCGGGGATTCTTCTTCTTCTCTTGCACATGATTCTGTGGATCATCTATTCCACGGAGGTTTTGGCCCTACTGTTAATGAGACGCCTCTAGCTGTTTTTGCTTCCTCCTTTAGAGAAATCTCTTCATCCGTTCCGACTATTTCCTCTACTCCTTTAGCCATTTCTGCTCCCGCTGCTACCTTGCCCGTGGCTTTCTAGCTCCTCAAGTTTCCGTGCCTGAGACTTCTTCAGCTCCACAAATTTCATTGCCCGTGGATCCTTCATCTCAGCCTACTTCCGTGCCTCCTGTTAGAGAAGTAGGGTCTTCCAGCAGGGAGGTGAGGCAAGTGCTAATTGAGGTTCCGGCTGATGGGAGCCTTTTTAACAAATCCGGCCAACCCGAAGTGTGGCTGAAGCCTTTGATTGGCCCAACAGAGAGGACCAAGCTAGATAGTCACAGTTTTATTACCTGGGCTAATGAGGTTGTGCATTCCTCGTTGAAGGTAACATTTATTCTTTTGTATCTCATTCTTATACATGTAATTACCGTATCTAATTGATTTTGTTTTTGTAGATCAATCTCATAGGCACAGAACTTATGAAGAGGATTTCTAACACAGAGCAAGAGCTAAAGGAGTGGCATGCTGAAGCAGGGAATTGAAAGGGGCAATATGAAAGCCTGATGCTCGACATGGAAGCCTTAGAAGAAGAAAAGAGTACCTTGGAGCGGCAGATGAGAGTTGTGGCTGTGGAGTTGGCAGTGGAGAAGGCTTCTTCTAACCAAGCGGACAAAGACAAGAGCATTCTTGAGTCTTCGTTTGCTGAGCAATTATCCCGTGCCTCGGAAGAAGTTAGGAGCTTGAAAGCCTTACTGGAGCAGAAGGAGGAATACTCAGGCGAGCTTGTGCAGTCACTCACCTGGACTCAGGAGGATCTTTGTGTTGCTTTAGACAAAATCCAATCTCTGGAGGAGTCAATTGTACCTTTGAGGGCTGCCCATGAAGCTGCTGAAGTTGAGAATGATGGGTTAAGAGCTGAGCTTCAAATATGGGAGAGAGATTATGAAATTTTCGAAGAGGCGGCAACTGTCGATGTTAGTTGGGCGTATATGAATTCTCACCTCGATAAATTGATGAAAATGAGTCGGGGATATTCGACCTTAACGCTGAAATTGTTAAAATCAAGGAAGCCATGGAAAAGGCTCAAAAAGGTTTGAATCTTTCCCCACTTGAAGGTGATACTCTTGCTGTCCGAGCCTCTTCGTCCCAAGTTGCTCTTACTCATTCTGCTGATGAAGAAGTCAATCCCCCTCCTCAAGAAGATTAAGATGTTGATTCACCCTTTTTTTTGTAATTTTTGTCTCAATTGGTGGTTACTCCCAGTCCTATTGGGGGTAAATTTGGATCTCTTTAAAGTCCCCAAATGACAACTTAGGGGAACCTCAATGTATATATATATATATATATATATATATAAATCTATACGGCTAAGTATAAGTTAATACTTAGTTTTTACTTAGCCGTTTTAATATATTAATGCAAGTATGAATTTTGTTTTCCGTTGAGTTTCTGTTCTACTCTTTAAGTCTTTTGCATGCTTTATTTTTCGAGGTTTTAGTTTTACCTCTGAGTTTTGCATATAGAATGCTTTAGATTGCTCGCACCTTTTTGTAATAGGCACGGTTTCGTATAAAATGTGTGCCTTTTTGTAGTAGGCATAATTTGTGAAAGAGGGACCTTTCTGATCGACACTTAATGAAGAAGACGTCTCAACTTCATAAAGATGTAATAATGCAATAGAGTGATATGAATTTTTCGCATGTTTAAGAATGTTTCTGAGGAAAGTTTTTTTGTTTGGACTTACACAACATTTTACATGTGTTTAATTATCGTCTAAAACTCATGTTGCAACTGTTTTCTTTTAACAGATTTGATATACACTTGTATTTCATAACTGTTTTCCGTATGTAACAGTTTTTTCGAGTTAATACAAGAGAGAAACTGTTTTTCGTTCGTAACAGTTTTTATTCAAGTTGGGTTTTCACCCGTAACTGTTTTTGTTGACAACAGTTTTCAATAAGCATCAGGGAAATTCTCTTACATCTGTAACTGTTTTATTTGATAACAGTTTTTTGAACAAGTACAAGGATTTTGATCTTTCATTCGTAACTGTTTATTTGATAACAGTTTTCTATATGAGTACAAAGATTTCGTAACTGTTTTAGTTACAACAGTTCTGAATGAGTACAATGATGATGATCTTTTATCCATAACTATTTTGAATAAGTACAAAGATGCACATTTCTTCCTCGTAGCTAACATTTTGCCTTTCAACCTGAACATGTTCGAAGGGTTTTTGGATTAGGCTTTGTGGTTGAGTCTTTGGCTCTTTCGATTTTGCTCGTATCACTTGACTTTTGGATAGATGGATTTTCAGGCTCGAGCTTTGACATTTTGATAGTCTTTTTTGCTTCGTCTTTGCCTTCCATGCTGTATAGTCTCCCAAGTGTTTGAGCTTTGAAGAATGAAATCTCGAGCACTTGACTATTCCTTCCTTGTGGTCCTTTTCCTGAAAAGGAAAAACATACGGGACTCGAAGGTATATAGTTTTTAGATGATGTCTGCTTAACCCTTTAAAACGTCCATCAAAAAGTGTAACCCTAGACCGGGAATTTAGTTATTTCCTCGCGTCTTTGCAGGTCTAATATTGTCATCTGGTGATGGGTTAGCTTTATGCCTATCATCTAAAAAGGTTAGTAAAATTTTAAATGTTCAAAATAAAATCAAACGTATGATACCTGACCGGGGGTACTTCTTTTCCTTAAAAGTAGTACTTCTTCAAGTGAATGGCATTCCAACTTGTTGGTAGGATTCTTCTGTCCATAGCTTCCAACTCGTAGGCGCCCTTCCTAGCTATGCCTCGGATTTTGTATGGTCCTTCCCAATTTGGATTTAGCTTTCATGCGCCTGCTTCTTTCATTGATTAAAAGACTTTTTTGAGGACGAAGTCCCCAATCTTGAAGTACATGAGATGAGCTTTACGGTTGTAATAACGCTATATGATTTGTTTTTGAGCTTCCATCCGTATCAGTGCTGCTTCTCTCCGTGGTTCGAACAGGTCCAGATTGGTCCTCAATTCATCGTCGTTTGCTTCCTCCGTGGATGTTGTAAGCCTTAAGCTTGGTTCGCCAATCTCTACAGGTATTAAGGCTTCTGAGCCATAGACAAGAACGAACGGAGTTTCTCCCGTGGCTGTTTTTGAAGTTGTTCTGTATGCCCATAGTACCGCTGGTAACTCATCAGGCCAGTTTCCTTTGGCTCTATCTAGTCGCTTTAGATTGTTGATGATGACTTTATTCGTTGACTTAGACTAACTGTTAGCCATGGGATGGTATGGCGTTGAAGTGATTCGTTTAATTTTCCAGCTTTCGAAGAATTTTGTGATTTGCGAGCCTATGAATGTTGGGCCATTATCACACACGATCTCCTTTGGTATCCCAAAGCGGCATATTATGTTTCGCCATAAGAAACTTTTAACTTCCTTTTCTCACACCTGTTTGAACGCTTCTGCCTCTACCCATTTTGTAAAATAGTCGGTTAGCACGAGCAAAAACCGTACCTGTCCTTTAGCTGTGGGAAGAGGTCCCACTATGTCCATCCCTCATTTCATGAAAGGCCATGGGGATAATATTGGATGCAATAATTCCGCTAGTCGATGCATGTTATTGGAAAACCTTTAGCACCTGTCGCATTTGGATACGAAGTCCTCGGCCTCTTCTTCCATTTTAGGCCAATAATATCCAGCTCTGATTAAGGTTTTCACTAAGGATCTCGCCCCTGAGTGTTTTCCACAGTGTCCTTCGTGGACTTCTTTCATCACAAACTCCGTTTGGTTAGGTCCGAGGTATTTTGCTAGGGGCCCTCCGAACATTTTGTGATATAATGAGTTGCGAATGAGGCAGTACCGTGCAGCTTTGCGGCGAAGTGCTTGAGCTATTTTCTTGTCTTTAGATACAGTGCCATTATGTAAAAAATTTAGGATTTCGTTTCTGCAATCCCAGGTTAAATTGTTGAAAGTTGCCTCATTTCTATCCTGGTCGATCGCTGAATGGAATAGATGAATGACAATTGTATTGTCCTTGTTTGTTACTTCTGTGACTGCTGCGAGGATAGCTAATGCATCTGCTTCTGCATTTTCCTCTCTAGGTATTTGTACTACCTTCCATGTTTTGAATTGTCTCACGAGCTCTCGTGCCTTTTCTAGATATTATAGCATCTGAGTCTCTCGAGCGATGTAAGTCCCCTACATCTGATTTACTACCAGTTGGGAATCGCTTTTGATCACGATCTTCTCGATTGAAAGCTCTCGTACAAGTTCTAATCCTACAATAATAGCTTCGTACTCTGCTTCATTATTAGTTATAGGATAACATTTGATAGCCTGCCGTGTCTTTTCACCCGTGGGGTGATATTAAGACTATGCCTAAGCCGACACTTTTTATATTGTAAGAACCGTCGCTAAAAAGGGTCCATAGACCGGGATTAACACCGTTGAAGAGTTGTAACTCTTTTTTCACTTCAGGGACAATGCTATTACTAAAATCAGCGACAAAATCAGCTAAGATTTGAGACTTGATTGTAGTCCTAGGTCGATATATTATTTCATGCTCACTTATTTCTATGGCCTACTTGGCTAATATTCCTGACAGTTGTTGTTTATGCAATATGTTTCTTAATGGATACGAGGTCACAACTGTGATTGGATGACATTGAAATTATGGCCTTAATTTTCTAGATGCCATGATTAGAGCTAAGGCTAACTTTTATAGATGTGGATACCTAGTTTCAACATCTAGTAATGTCTTGCTTACATAATAAATAGGAGATTGTTTACCTTTATTCTCCCTTACCAATACTGCACTTACAACAATTTCCGAGACAACAAGGTAGACGTATAGCCGCTCCCCCTCCTTCGGCTTTGACAGCAACAAAGGTTTTGATAGATAAGCCTTTAGGTCTTTGAGATCCTGTTGACATTTTTCAGTCCATTCGAACCGATTTTGCTTTTTGAGAGCTGCAAAGAATTTGAAACTTTTCTCGGATGATTTGGAAATAAATCTTCCTAAGGCTGCAATTCTTTCCGTTAGTCTTTGAACTTCTTTTTTGTTTATAAGTACATCAGGTATTTCTTCTATAGCTTTAATTTGATCAGGATTTACCTCTATTCCCCTGTTTGATACAAGGAAACCCAAGAATTTACCTGATTCTACGCCAAAAGCGCATTTTTCTGGATTCAGCTTCATATTATATCTGCGTAAAATTTCAAAGGTAATAGAGAGGTGCTGGAAATGGTTTTCCGCCAGTGTTGATTTTACCAGCATGTCATCAATGTAAACTTCCATTGTTTTTCCCAGATGTTGGTGGAACATCTTGGTTACTAGCCTTTGATATGTGGCTCTAGNCACTAGCCTTTGATATGTGGCTCCAGCATTTTTTAAGCCAAAAGGCATGACTTTATAACAATAAGTCCCCCTGCTTGTAATAAAGGAGGTTTTTTTCCTCGTCTGAGGGATCCATTTTAATCTGATTATAACCAGAATACGCATCTAGAAAGCTTAACAATTCATGACCTGCAGTGGCATCAATCATTTGATCTATATGTGGTAATGGGAATGAATCTTTGGGGCATGCTTTATTTAAGTTAGTATAATCTATGCATACTCTCTATTTTCCATTCTTTTTAGGTACTACCACAGTGTTAGCTAGTCAGTTAGGGTACGTTACCTCTCGTATTGAACCAATCTTTAAGAGTTTCTGTACCTCTTCGTCAATTACTTGGTTCTTGAATGGTACTTGCTTTCCTTTCTTCTGCTTAACCGGTGCGAAGGATGGATCTTCATTTAGTTTATGAGTCATCACCTCTAGCGGGATACCTGTCATATCTAAGTGGGACCACGCAAAGCAATCTGCGTTAACCTTTAAATAATCAATTAACTTACCTCTTCGAACAGGACTCAGCCTCGTGCCTATGTACACTTTCTGTTCAGAGAATGGAACAACTTCGAGCTCTTCTGTAGCTGTTTTGATGTGCTCGTCTTCTTCCGGTTCATGAATGACATCCGGTCTGGAATCTACATCCGTGTGGTCCAATGCCTCTTCCGTGGTGACTTGATTCACTTTCTCGTAAGTATTTTCTTTCGTACCTGTTTCAGCAGTAATACCTTCCGTACCTATTTGGGTAGTAATTTCTTCCACGCCTGTTTGGGTGGTATCACCTGCTTGGGAGATTTCCTTATTCTTTGATTCTTTCACCTCTACTTTATTGTTGTAGTGTACCACGTAATTTATATTTCTCGCAGTTTGCTGATCGCCTCTAATTTGCTGTATCCCCCATTCAGAGGGGAATTTAATTACCTGATGCAAGGTGGAGGGTATTGCTTTCATGTCGTGGATCCATGGCCTTCCCACGATTACGTTATAAGCCATGTCAGTATCGATGACTTGGAACCTGGTACTTTTGATCACTCCCTCAGCATAAGTGCTAAGTTCAATTTCTCCTTTTGTTATAACCGTAGAGTTATCAAACCCTGATATGGCTCGTGCCCTTGCGATTACTTGATTCCCCAATAGTATTTCATCCACGACTCTTAGAAAATGATATTGACTGAACTACCTGGATCAATCAACACTCTTTTTATGTTAGTGTCATGAATAAGTAAAGATATTACCAGAGCATCGTTGTGAGGGAGCATTAATCCGCCAATATCTGCATCATCGAAGGTTATATCGTCTGCTTCCAGATTTTCACGAACCCACTTTCGTGTGTAATTGTGAACTTCGTGGTCGTTTTGCAGACCACTTCGTTTACTTCTTCACCTCCGTGTATCACGTTGACGGTTCGTTTTGGAGTTGGAGGTTTTGGGGGCTCCTGCCTGTTCTTCATGTATGCCTGTTTACCTTTTTCACTAAACAATTCTGTCAAATAGCCCTGTTTCAATAACTGTTCTACCTCACCTTGCAAAAATCTGCAATCTGCAGTTCTGTGTCCATGATCATTATGGAATTCACACCAGAGATCTGGGTTCCTCTTATTTGGGTTCGACCTCATCTCTTTGGGCCATCGAACTTTATCACCCAAATTTCTTAACACTGAAATTAGTTCGGAGGTACTTACATTAAAGGTGTGATCCCCAATTCATGCATTACCTCTAGTTCGTTGATCTTGATCCCTTCTGGATCTAGATGAGGAGGATCTCGCATCTCTACTTGGTGGTCCATAATCTGACCTGGTGTTTTCGAACCTGGGACGAGTTTCACCTCCCGATGGTCCCAAGTAAGGATCATACTTGTTTTTACCTGATCTCCTGTCTGATTCTGAACATTTGGATATGGTATAATCTTCCTCTTTCGGACGAGCAATGGTATCTTTTTCTATTCGAAGTTTAGTACTATAACTGTTATAAACATCGTTGCACATTGTAGCTGGGAATTCTCTCAAGATTTCCTTGAGTCTTCTCGTGGCTTCTGAGCTTTTGTCATTTAGATTACTTGCGAATACCATGACTTCCCAATTATCAGGCACCCTTGGTAGTTGCATTCTTTCTCATTGAAACCTGTCTACAAATTCACGAAGTAGTTCCGTGTCTCCTTGTTTTATTTTAAAGATGTCTTCCATGCTTTTCTCGACTTTTTGCGCACCGGAGTGTGCCTTTATGAAAGAATCTGCAAGCTCATCAAAAGAATCAATAGAGTTTTCAGGGAGAAGAGAGTACCAGGTTAGCGCCCCTTTGGTAAGTGTTTCTCCAATTTTTTTAACTAGGACTGACTCAATTTCTTGTTTTGTCAAGTCGTTACCCTTCACTTCGGTGGTAAAAGCAGTCACATGGTCGCGTGGGTCGGTTTTCCCGTTATACTTAGGTACGTCAGGCATTTTAAAATTATTTGGAATGGGTACGGGTGCTGCGCTTGGTTTCCAAGGTTGTTGAGAATATCTATCAACGTCAATGCCTTTGATAACATGTGGTACTCCAGGAATTTGTTCGATTCGATCGTTTTGTTCCTTCACCTGTTTCTGCAAAGTTAGTAATAAAGTCTGTAATTCAGAGTTATTAGACATACCTGGTCTCGCTTCGAGAGATTCATTAGGAGTAGCTCCCCTTCTTGAGTTTGCCAACCCAGATTGAGGATTTTCTATGGTGATGGTATTATTGGGGGGTGGTGTCAGTGGTGCAGGTAACACTGCTGGTAATCCCCTCGCAAATTCTTGCAAAGCTTGGCTCACATACTCTGCAATCATTTACCCGATCTTATTCCATCGTTTGATCATTATTATCATTGTTGTTATTGGATCTTTCTGGGGATTGTTCCCTTGAACCACATGGGGTTCCTGAAGGCGATGGAACTGGGGTTCCATTCCTTTGCTGGTTATTATCGTTGGAGTTCGACATAGTTCAGAGGATATCGCTTGAAAAGCAAACAAAGATTATCAGATTCCCGGTAACAGAGCTAATTTGTTTAACCAAAGAATTGGATTCTTTGCCCAAAGCTATTTTAAGAAGAGCATAGGTTTCTAATAACCAAAGAATAAGATTATAATTGTAGGTAAACTCGTAAATGGAAAGCAGTAAGATACACGGAAAGTAAGTATATTGCAATAATAGTTCAAATGTTTTTTTCTTCCCCCCTTACAGGTTATATTTTTCTCTTTTATATAGGGAATTTCCTAATATAACGTCTACCCTTTTCAGTGATTGAGCATTAATGACTAACTATGACTCTAATGTAACGTTAGAATGACTCAACCGTAACTGTTGCGTGAATGTTGACGTATGGATCTCTAATTTGAAGATCTCTGAATCTGCCCTTTGTTCTGCCCAAATACACTTTTGACCGTGTCTCTTAATCTTCTCAATCAGGTTGAGACTTCCATAGCTAATTAACCCATGGGTGTGATTTGCCGTGCCACTTTGCTTCATACCTCTTCATAGAGTCCCGTCCAACTGTCGTGTCTTCATTTCTCCATGTAGACTACTGAGTCATCAAGATTTATTACACGTGTGAAGCTCTTTTTTATCAATACAAACACCTAGTCCCTACGACTAGGTAAGACTAACACTTTGCGAAAATGAAACAAAAACATGACATTAACTACTAACAGTGACAAATATCTAATAAGCAAATGAATGCCACTCAAAATATAAAATTATCACTTCTGAGATGTACAAAACAATTTCCCAAAACTCGGAACACCGCAAGTCACAAGCTACTAAAAAGGAGTCTTAACTATTCTATACATCATTCCTACAGAAAGAAGGAAAAATGAACATAAGGGGATAGAGGGGGACTCCGAGGATCTGCGGACGCGAGCAGATATACCTTGAAGTCTCTAGTAAGCTGCAGCGACTGCACTAGCGATGAGGCTGATAATATGTACCTGGATCTGCAGACGAAAAATATATGCAGGAAAGGGCGTGAGTACACCACAGTGGTACCTAGTAAGTGCCAAGCCTAACCTCGGTCGAGTATTGACGAGGTCAGGTCAGGGCCCTACCAGAATATATGTATATACAAATAAGGAAAGGCAAAAATGAAATATGGTGGTAAATAAGGCTGAAATTTAATAAGGAAGAAACATAGAAAACAACAGCTCAGTACACAGCAAAACAAGAGGTGATCTCCCGAGATACCGTCTCGTAGTCCCAAACGTAAATGTACAGGGGGATCTCTTGGAATGCCGTTCCGTAGTCCCAAAGTAAATATGCAAGACAGGGGGATTTCCCAGAATACTGTTCCGTAGTCCTAAAGTAAATATGCAGCCAAACAATAGAATTCAATAGTCACGGCACGAAATCTTACAATTTAAACAAGTTAAAGAAAGACAGGTAAAATCACTAAAAATGCTGCACGTAGTCTAGGTAAACAGTTAAGGCAAGTAGGCATGCTTTCTTAGTCTAACAAGATACTACACATGCTAATAAGTTCAAATAAAATAAAAGACATGTTATTATCTAATGAAAATCGGGTTTTACAATAATTATCCCGTGTACGTACTCATCACCTCACGTACACAGCGCTCATATATCAATAACAATATCAATCTTAAGGGGAGTTCCCCCACACAAGGTTAGTCAAGCCACTTACCTCGAACCCAGCTCAAATCAACCCGAAATAATGCTCTTTCCACGAATATCCGACTCCGAATGGCCCAAATCTAGCCAAAACCAATTACATAACATAAATACAACTACAAGAAACTAATATAACGAACGGAATCAAAGTGAAAGCAAGAAATTGGAAAATTGCTCACAAAGTCTCTCCGGGCCCACTTCTCGGAATTAGGTAAAAGTTACCAAATATGAACACCCATTCACTCACTCGTACCCTCGTACCAAAATTATCCAAATCCGATGTCTAAATCCCACTAAAAACTTAGAAATTTGGTTGGGGAACTTTTCTCCTATTTCCCCAACTTTCTTACTCAAATTCCTTAATTAAATAAAGAATACAACAATAGATTAATGAAATATAACCAAAATCGAGTTAGGAATCGTTACCCCAAAACTCTCTCTGGAAATCCCTTAAAGAATCGCCAATTTCCGAGCTCCCAACTCCAAAAATGAAAAATGAATATCAAACCCTCTATCTCTCTCTTTTCTACCCTGTGAACTCGCTTCTGCGAGCCTAGAACCGCATCTGCGGTCCCACACCTGCAGAATTTCCATCGCAGGTGCGTATTTCACTTAAAACTCATCGTTCGCTTCTACGATCAAGAGGTCACACCTGCGGACCTATATGCGGAACTCACCTCGCACCTGCGAACCATGACCACTCCTTCCAAATCCTCTTCTGCACTTAACCATCCGCACGTGCGGCCTCGCACCTGAGGTCTTCCCACCGCAGGTTTGAAAACACCAGAAACCAGCAACTTCAGAATTCTCCTAAGTCCAATATTTCCTTTGTTGAGCACCCAAAACTCACCTGAGGCCCCCGAGACCTCAACAAAACATACCAACCAATCCTAAAACACCCTACAAACTTAGTCGAACCTTCGAATCACTCAAAATAACATCAAAACACCAATTTCACACAGATTCAAGCCTTATGAACTTTGAAATTTCTAAATTCTACAAATGACATTGAAACATATAAAATCTCATCCGAATGACCTCAAATTTTACACACAAGTCAAAAATGAAACCACGAACCTACTCCAACTTCCAGAAATCCAATCCGAACCCGATATCAAAATTTCCACTGCCGACGAAATTGTCAAAATTCTAACTTTTGCCAATTCAAGCCTAATTCTTCTACGGACCTCATAATCACATTTCAGATGCGCTCCTAAGTCCAAAATCACCTAACAGAGCTAACAGAACCATCAAAATTCAAATCCGAGGTCGTTACACACAATTCGACGTCTGATTGACTTTTCCAACTTAATCTTCATTTTAAGAGACTAAGTGTCTCAATTCACTCTGAAAACCAAAACGAACCCTCCCGGTAAGACACAATAGTAGAAATAAATATAGTGGAAAGATTTAATAGGGGATCGGGGCCATAACTATCATGCCCCAAAAACCGAGGGACGAGACCAGCGCCCAACCGGATGATCCCGGTCAAGCGGACCTGGATTACCTTTCCTGCCCAACGCGCTACCCCGTGTTTATAATATACATTATTCCACATGAATTAGCAATTTAGAGTTTAAGCATGAATCCACTACTTGAGTTCATTTTATCCTTTATCATTTCCACACTTGATAATCACAAAACATACAATAATTCCGGTTCGGACCACGATTACTAGTAAACACATTTACTGCCCAAAATACATATATGTACTACCCACATCATGTCTATGGAGCCTCTAGGAGTGCTAAGGGCTTACACAATACTTGCCGGCAACAAGGCCTCGGCCATACCTTAAAAAAGACATCAAATATACAAAATGAGATGATATAGACTACCCACGACCCCGAGAGTAAATGGGGCTCACCAGAACTGTTAGAGAGATGAAGAGGAGGCACCACTAACAGTGAACTGAGCTACCTGCTATAGAACCACCTACATCCATATAGAATATGTAGCGCCCCCAGCAAAAGGGACGTTAGTACCATTGAATAGTACTAGTATGTATAAACAAACTTTAATCTATGTAAAATCAAGCAATACACATATATGAAGCAATAAAGAAACCCAAACAAATATTGCACAGAGATATAAAGAATCACAAATGGGGTTTCCACAGTTTCTTATTTCAATTGTTTTCCTATTGCGGTGCACAACCCGATCCCTCCTTATAATCATATTCCAGCCTTATTTCTTCTATTGCGACGTGCAACCCGATCCCATCTCACAATCTCATTACACCCTTATTACTTCTGCAGCGGCGTGCAACCCGATCCCACCTTACATTTCTGTTGTGGCAAGCAACCTGATCCCACCTTACATTTCTGTTGCGCCGTGCAACCCGATCCCACCTTACAATCACATTTCAAAGCAACAACCATATTTTACTAGTACAAAATGAGATGATATAGACTACACACGGCCCCGAGATTAAATGGGGCTCACCGGAACTACTAAAGAGATGAAGAGGATGCACCACTAACGACGAACTGAGCTACCTGCAATAGAACCACCTACATCCATATAGAAGATGTGGCGCCCCCGGCAAAAGGGACGTTAGTATCATTGAATAGTACTAGTATGTATAAACAAACTTTACTCTATGTAAAATCAAGCAATACACATATATGAGGCAGTTAAAGAAACCCAAACAAATATTGCACAGAGATCCAGAGAATCACAAATGGGGTTTCCACGGTTTCTTATTTCAATTATTTTCTTGTTGCGGCGTGCAACCCGATCCCACCTTAAAATTCTGTTACAGCGTGAAACCCGATCCCACCTTACAATTCTGTTGTGGCGTGCAACCCGATCCCACCTCACATTTCTGTTGCGGCGTGCAGCCCGATCCCACCTTACATTTCTATTGCGACGTGCAACCCGATCCATCCATACAATCACATTTCACAAAAACAACCACCAACAATTATATCACAAGTATCTTCATCATGAAGAACATAAGTTCATATAAAACAATAGCTATGTGAAATCAAGGCACAATGGTTCTTTCCAATCAGTAATTCATATATGGGGTTGCCACAATCATTTAACTCTATAAAATCAGCCCATATTTACTTTCATCATTTTCTACACAGCCTTTAGCACTTTGATACGTCAACAATGTAATTAATAGCAACATCAACCAACAATTAAATCACAAAGATTCTCATCGTCAAGGATATTCATTTGTAACAACCAAGTAACCATATGAAATCAAGGCCACAGAAATCTTTATCAAACAGTGAGTCACATACGGTATGCTATCAACACATAACTCAATTAGTTTACCCCCGTTTCCTTTCCATTATTTACTACACAGCTTTTAGCACTTAGATACATTCAACACCTTGTTTCATTATCATTTCTTCCGTTTTACAGCACATCCTCACATACCGATGTATTCAACATTTAACGAGCTTTGCTCATGATATAATAAGCACAAAGAGTCACCTTTTCGCAAGCTTATATAACATGGTAATCGACTAAGAAATTCAAAGAGCGAAGTTTTACACCTCGACACAGCAGGGAAATCGATTCACGTATATTCAAGCAAAAATTTCATACCGCGTGCTTGGACACCAACAAGATGACTCTACAAAGATTAAAGTTAGCCATTCATACCTCGATTTGGGATTTTTCCTTAATTTTCTACCACAATTCACCGGACCTTCTAGCACCTTCAATCTAGTTCACAATGTGGCATAATTGAACTTAGAATTAGGAATAACGATCATGTCTTGAACTCACTTGAGCATTCTATCAAACGCTAGGTGTTCCTTTAGATTAAATGGCCTCTTTTTAGTGAAAGATTAGTCTAACCCATTTCCTTTTACTAGATTATGACTAGTTGGTCATATGCATGCACGACTCCCACCCCCATCTTCATGAACTCACCTAAACATGTTTCATTTTATTAAAATCTGGAAATTAAGGTTGATGGGGTAGAAGCTTACCTCTTATGGTGAAGAAAATGGTGCCCTACTTGATTAGTTCCAAGCTTGAATGATGAAGGAGGATCACTTTTGATGAAGTTGGGACTTTCCCTCTCTAGAACTCTCTCTTCCCTCTCTCTATTTCGTTCAAAAAATCTATAAAATTGAAGGGGGTAAGTGTTTTAATGAACTGGGGGTCGGGTATAAAATTAGAAATTTAACAGTCCCGAAACAAAAATGCGGTCAGGAATGCGATGCGGTCTGCATTCCTGTCGCATAATTGGCCCTCAAATGGGCCAAAAAGAAAAATAGACTGCCCAGGTATGCGACCACTATGCGGTTCGCATACCTGCTATGCGATTGCATAGTGCGTCGCATAACTCCCTCCATAAAATTCAAGGTGCAATAATGCGACAACTATGCGGCCCGCATTCGTGAAATGCGATCGCATTCTAGGACGCATAGCTATCCTCAAAATGGACAGCAAACTGTCCAGATATGAGGCCACTATGCGGTACGCATACCTGATCTGCATTCGCATAGTGGACCGCAGACCAGCGCAAAGCTGGAAAATTATATCTTTTAAGTCCCGGGGTACGTTTTACTCAAAAAGGGTTCGTTTTAAGAATTTCTACAGTTATAGCAACACAGGGACCTATTTGGGCATTATTTTTAGCCATAAAATTTTTCGGGTCTTTACATTCTCCTCCACTTCAAATCATTCGTCCTTGAATGAGGATCGGGGAATCACTAGGGTAGGAAAAAAACACAAAACAAGCCAGCCCCTAATTTTTACTAACTCTGACATTTCCTGAAAATTTTGCCAGAGTTTCCTTTGTAATTAGGCCTATCTACCTGTCAGAGAGCTCCCGAAACACATGTTTAACCAATTCCATACATAACCAATTACTCTATCAACTTGCACATAATCCGGTCAATTCAACAAGCTACATATAATTCAATTGCTTCCACAAGCCTCACATAGTTTGGTTAATTTCACAAATTTGCACATAATTCAACTATTACAATGAGTTGCACATAATTCAGCTATTTCAATGAGTTGCACAAAATCCAACAAATCACAACAACATATACATTTATGGCACAAAGTTTGAGAAGTCACAATAATAGGGTAATTAGGGGAGTGGAGTTTTCTTGCACAAAATTTAACACAATATATAATTCTTAGGAATGACAACTCTCAAAATCACTACCGGAATTATTCAAACAAGTGGGGGATATTTCTCTTTCATTTCATCTTCCGTTTCCCATGTGGCTTCTTCGACTTGTTGACTCCTCCATAATACTTTAACAGAAGCAATCTCTTTGTTCCTCAATCTGCAGACTTGCCTATCAAGAACAACAACTAGAACCTCTTCATATGATAATCCTTCATTAATTTCAACCGCCTCAACCGGCACAATGGCGGATGGATCCCCAATCACCTTCTTCAACATGGACACATGAAACACTGGGTGCACTAATGACATCTTAGGGGGTAATTCCAACCTATAAGCCACCTGTCCTATCCTTTGAGAAATCCTATACGGCCTGACATACCTTGGGTTCAATTTCCCTTTCTTCCCAAACCGCATCACTCCCTTCATGGGAGACACCTTCAAGAATACCCAATCATCTACTTGAAACTCCAAATCTCTTCGACGAACATCCGCATAGGATTTCTGACGACTCTGAGCATTCTTCATCCTTTACTGAATGACTTTAACTTTTTCCATAGCTTGGTGCACAAGATCCGGTCCTAGAAGTTCCGCCTCGCCAACCTCGAACCATCCAATCGGAGACCTACACCTCCTTCCGTACAATGCCTCAAATGGGGTCATCTGAATACTAGCATGGAAACTGTTATTATAAGAAAATTCTATAAGCGGAAAGTGATCATCCCAGCTACCCTTGAAGTCTAATACACAAGCCCGTAACATATCTTCAAGCGTCTGAATGGTCCCTCTGCCTGCCCATCAGTCTGCGGATGGAAAGCTGTGCTGAGAATTACCTGCGTACCCAAACCTTGCTGAAATTTCTTCCAAAAGTTAGCTGTGAACTGGGCCCCTCGATCCGAGATAATAGATACTGGAGTGCCATGGAGTCTGACTATTTCCTTGATATACAATTGAGCGTACTGTTCCGCATTATCGATGGACTTGACTTGCAAGAAGTGAGCTGATTTCGTGAGTCGATCCACTATCACCCAAATTGAGTCGAACTTGCGCTGAGTGCGGGGTAACCCTACCACAAATTCCATATTGATCATTTCCCATTTCCATGTCGGTATTTCCATAAGCTAAACCAACCCACCGGGCCTCTGATGCTCAGCCTTCACTTGCTGACAATTCGTACATCTAGCCACAAAGTCCGCCACGCCCCTCTTCATACCATTCCACCAATAAATCTCTTTGAGATCATGATACATCTTCGTACAACCTGGGTGTACTGAATACCTGTAATTGTGAGCCTCTTCCAATACCCTTTACCGAAGGTCATCCACGTCCGGAACACATAGTCTCCCTTGGCACCGCAAAACACCATCATCATTTCCGAGTGAAAATGCTGTAGTCTTAAGACTCAGAATTACATCTCTCAACAGTACCATTTTCCCTTGATTTCCATTACAAGTGAAGATTTTGCTCCATTACGCACCACGATATCCCCTTCATCTGAGGTCGAAAGACAGAACCCCAAACTAGCCAACTGATAAATCTCCCGAGCCAAAGGCCTCTGACCCGCTTCCAAATGAGCCAAGCTACCCATGGATTTCTGACTAAGAGCGTCGGCTACCACTTTCGCCTTTCCTGGATGGTAGAAAATATTCATATCATAATCCTTGAGCAACTCTAACCACCTCCGCTGCCTTAAGTTCAACTCCTTTTGTTTGAATAAATACTAAAGGCTCTTGTGGTCTGTGAACACGTCCACATGGACCCTATAAAGATAATGCCGTCAAATTTTCAATGCAAACACAACTGCCGCGAACTCCAAATCATGCGTCGGATAATTCTTCTCGTGATTCTTGAGCTGTCTTGAAGCATACGCTATTACCTTCCCGCACTGCATCAACACACACCCCAAACCAACCCTTGAAGTATCACAATAAACCACAAATCCCTATGTACCCTCTAGCAAGGTCAACACTGGCGCCGTAGTCAATCTCAATTTCAATTCCTGAAAACTCTTTTCAAAAGCATCAGACCATTGGAACTTAGCCGCCTTTTGCATCAGCTTAGTCAATGGGGAGGAGAGGGTAGAGAATCGCTCCACGAACCTCCGATAATATCCAGCCAAACCCAAGAAACTGCGAATCTCTATCAGGGTCGTTGGCCTAGGACAATCCTTTATCGCTGCAATCTTTTGGGGATCAACCCGAATCCCTTCCCTGGAAACAACATGGCCCAAAAAGGCAACTGATTCTAGCCAAAATTCACATTTTGAAAACTTTGCATACAACTGGTGCTGATGAAGAGTCTACAGAACTGCCCTGAGGTGAGTAGCATGGTCTTCCTGACTTTGCGAATAAACAAGGATATCGTCAATGAAGACAATCACAAAGGAGTCAAGAAACGGTTTGAAAACTCGATTCATAAGATCCATAAAAGCTGCTGGGGTGTTGGTTAGCCAAAAAGACATTACCAGAAATTCAAAGTGCCCATATCGAGTCCTGAATGCAGTCTTAGGAATATCCTGCTCCCTGATCTTTAACTGGTGATACCCAGACTGCAAATCAATCTTTGAGAAAAACTTAACACCTTGCAAATGGTCGAACAAATCATCTATCCGAGGCAATGGGTATTTGTTTTTGATGGCGACCTTGTTGAGCTGCCGATAATCAATACACATCGAAGCGATCCGTCTTTCTTTCTGACAAAAAGAATCGGTGCGTCCCAAGGCGACACACTTGGCCGACTGAAACCTTTTTCTAGTAGATCTTTCAATTGTTCTTTTAACTCTCTCAATTATGCTGGCGCCATTCGGTAAGGTGGAATAGATATTGGCTACGTATTTGGCAATACATCAATCCTGAAATCGATTTCTCTATCTGGTGGAATCCCGGAAGCTCGTCCGGAAATACTTTAAGAAATTCATTCACAACAGGCATAGATTCGGGAGCAGGCACCTCTGAAGTGGTGTCCGCAAACTGGACCAAATAGCAGATGCACCCTTTCCTGATCATCTTTGAGGCTTTAAGGCAGGAAATAAATCTACCTCTTGGCATAACATTATTCCCCTCCCACTCGATAACTAATTCATTATGAAACTCGAGCCTCATAATTCTGGTTCGGCAGTCGAGTTTAGCAAAGCACGAATAGAGCCAATCCATCCCCATAATTACATCAAAATCAACCATTTCTAACTCAATAAGATCAGCCGTGGTATCCCGACCACGCACCGTGACAATACAATTTCTATAGACTCGCATGGCCGTAATAGAATTACCAACCGGAGTCGACACAGAGAACAACTTGTGAAGCTGTTCGGCTTCTATCCCAAAACTTGAAACAATAAATGGAGTAACATATGACAAAGAAGACCCGGGATCAATAAGAGCATAAACATCATGTGAAAGAATAGTCAGAATACCTGTGACAACATCTGGAGAAGCCTCTGCACTCTGGCGACCACTCAAAGCACAGAACTGACTTGGTCCCCTATACCCCGGGCTCCACCCCTAGCTGCACCGCGCCCTACTGGAGCTAGAGGTCGTGCTGAAGATGTAGCGGCTGAAGAACTGGATGGCTGAGCAGTGCCCCTACCCGTGCCCGAACGGGGTGCATGACAGTCTCGCTGAACGTGGCCTATCACCCCACACCTATAGCATACTGGTATGTCCAAGTAACAGGGCTCAAAATGGAACCTCCCACACTTAGGGCATGGGTCCCTCCGCTGCTGCTGGAACCTCCCACCTGAATGACCTGACCGATGAAACCTCCTGCTGTCTGAACCTGGTCCAATGCGACCTCCCTGCTGATAACTGTGCCCTGGAGACGCACTAGCTGAGGACTGAGCATAGGCTGAGATGGCCCTGATAACCCTCTCCCAAGGACTGATCTCCCTCCTCCAACTGAACTCCCAGGGTTTCCCGATGACCGGGCCCTACTAATACTCTCCCTCTTCATTCTTATCTTTAGTTTCCGAGCCTCCGTAGCCCGGGAAAATCCCACAATCTTCCTGCAGTTCATATCTGAATGCAGAGCAGGTGTAGCAGCTTCATTAATAACCAAGGGACCAAGGCCCTGAACAAACCGACAAACTCTAGCCTCCATAGTAGACACCATGTGAACAACATATTTGGACAAGTGCACAAACTCCATATAATACTCCCACACACTCATGTTGCCATGCTTGAGGGCCTCAAACTCTGTAGCACGGGCTGCCATAGTCTCGACAGGCAAGAAATGATCCATAAAGGCATCCAAAAACTCCTCTCACCTCGCCGGAGGGCTCCCCTCTCCACGGGAACTCTCCCACATTTCAAACCATGAATATGCCGCTCCCTTCAGACGATAGGAAACCAACTCAACCCCCTCTGTCTCAGTAGCCCTCATAACTCGGAGGGGTTTGCACATCTCATCAATGAACTCCTAAGGATCAGCCTCTAGGTTGGTGCCTGTGAACTCTGGAGGGGTTAACCGCAGAAACTGGTTGACCCTGGAACCTGAAGAATCCCCTTGCTCGCTAGAGGATGCAGGGGCAACATGTGATCTTTGGGCCTTGGAGGCCACTAGCTGAGTCAGCATCTGAATAGCTCCCCTGAGGTCCCATCAGAAATACCAGGACCGGAAGCTGGGACTGAAGAAGGATCAGGAACATCAGCGGGAGGGACTGTAGCACCCTCCGCTGGAGCAGGAATAGGAATATCTTGTCCTGGGATGGAAGAGTCAGGCATATTAGGGGTCGGGGAATTATTCTCACCCGCACCATCTGATAAAGAATTCATGGCCACTCCTGGGGTGGCATTGGCCTCTGGGCCGAGTCAGGCTCTCTTCTTGGGTGCCATTTACTGAAAATTGGAACAATGCACGAGTTAATGATAGACAACCTCACCTTTCACCACATCGCACGATACAGAGTAACAATGAAAGGGTGTTTTCCTAAATGTCCATGCAGCCCCCTAATTATAGATGTGGTCGACAACACACCGATAAGAAGGTCTCTACTAGAAACAGCTCCGAGACATCCTATGACACTTTTAAAACCTTAGGCTCTGATACCAAGTTGGTCACGCCCCAAAAACCGAGGGACGAGACCGACGCCCAACCGGATGATCCCGGTCAAGCAGAACTGGATTGCCTTTCCTGCCCAACGTGCTACCCCGTGTTTATAATATACATTATTCCACATGAATTAGCAATTTAGAGTTTAAGCATGAATACACTACTTGAGTTCATTTTATCCTTTATCATTTCCACATTTGATAATCACAAAACATACAATAATTCCAATTTGGACCACGATTACTAGTAAACACATTTACTGCCCAAAATACGTATATGTACAACCCACATCATGTCTACGGAGCCTCTAAGAGTGCTAAGGGTTTACACAATACTTGCCGGTAACAAGGCCCCGACCATACCTTAAAAAGACATCAAATATACAAAATGAGATGATACAGACTACCCACGACCCCAAGAGTAAATGGGGCTCACCGGAATTGCTAGAGAGATGAAGAGGAGGCACCACTAATGACGAACTGAGCTACCTGCTATAGAACCACCTACATCCATATAGAAGATGTAGCGCCCCAGGAAAAAGGGACGTTAGTACCATTGAATAATACTAGTATGTATAAACAAACTTTACTCTATGTAAAATCAAGCAATACACATATATGAGGCAGTTAAAGAAACCCAAAAAAATATTGCACAGAGATACAAAGAATCACAAATGGGGTTTCCACAGTTTCTTATTTCAATTGTTTTCCTGTTGTGGCGTGCAACCCGATCCCCCTTTATAATCATATTCCACCCTTATTTCTTCTATTGCGACGTGCAACCCGATCCCATCTCACAATATCATTACACCTTTATTACTTCTGTTGCGGCGTGCAACCCGATCCCACCTTACAATTCTGTTGCAGCGTGCAACC